>VUQI01025721.1:0-12890 GCA_015106735.1 Paratilapia polleni | reverse complement strand
GGAGAGTGAAAGGAACTTAAAGTAGAGAGGGTGTCTGTCTCCCGAATCCAAACTGGGAGCTGGTTCCACAGGAGAGGGGCCTGAAAGCTGAAGGCTCTGCCTCCCATTCTACTTTTAAATACCCTAGGAACCACAAGTAAGCCTGCAGTCTGAGAGCGAAGTGCTCTATTAGGATAGTATGGTACTATGAGGTCTTTAAGATATGATGGGGCCTGATTTTTTAAGACTTTGTATGTGAGGAGAAGGATTTTAAATTCAATTCTGGATTTAACTGGTAGCCAATGAAGAGAAGCTAATATGGGAGAAATATGGTTATGCTACATAAATACAGATTAAGCCTCACAGCTAAAGTAAGGGACCAATAAAAGGAGCCACACTCCCCGGTGGTCCAGTACCTGCATTTATGCATATAATGTACATGTTTATGTATAATTTTGCACAACTTAACTTGTCTATTCATAAAATATTTATTGTTTCTCTCTTTTTTGTCTCTTGCTGTTGTATGTCCTGTCTTTTGTTTCAAAGTAAAATTTGGAGAAAAAAAACAAAACAAAACAAAACAGGGGTACCACAGAGGTTCTTCTTTATCCTTCATTTTTGGAGAGCATTTGAACTTTCTGGTGTTTTTCTGTCTGTAATTAGAACAAACTCACTAAGCTTGTAAACATGTTTAGAGTACAGTGTGACGCTGCTTTGTGAGTCCTGCGAGGTGAGGAAGGTATCTCACCTTTTCTGTGGTGAATGCGAGGTACAGAGTGCCAGGTATAACTCTACTGAACAAATCCGGGTGAAATGAGGTGTGTGTCAGTTTAAATTTCCAGGGTTTTTCCTGCAGGAGAGGGACTTTGAGGAAGTTTTTAAGGGTTTAATTTACTACATTTACTGCTTAAAATACTTTGTGTTTGTCAGATGCACAGACTTCTGTTAAATAAGGTAACAGACTTTTGTGCTCACCCCCTAAAGGCCCATTTTGAGGAGGAAAACTCTGACTGTCAGTGATGCTGCTGATGTTAAATGTCTTTAATTTATTCTGCTGACAGTTTGCAGACATGGTGAAAAACTAAATTCTGATCTATTAAAAAAATTATATCTGACACTGAAACAAATATAAATATACACGTGTGTGTGTGTGTACATACATAAAGGACTCTGACACGCTGCATGACCTCCTCGTCCACGTCCTTCTCAGGCTCCGCCCAGTCCACCTGGATAGAGTGACCCCACAGCTGGAAGGTTCCTGTGGGACACAGCAGCGTCACATACGACTGTAACCTGAGGATACTGACGGTTTAAATGTGTCAACAAATCAACAACAACTGGACGCACAGCTGGATCTCTGCTGGTAAGACGTACACATGAAGTTGGTATTTTGTGGACATTAAAAAGAGGAAGTTTTCATGTTCCCCTCAGTGACTTCCAGCAGATGAAGCGCCTCTTCCTGTTGATTCAATTTCCAGTTTCACACCAACGTGATTCTCATTTAAAATCTCATTTTCATTAAAAAGCTTTTCATCTTTTTTTTTCTCTAAAGTTGCTGTTGGCGGTTACATTAATAACCTTGGCTCTATACCTTCATTTCCCTGTTGTTGCATTGAAGAAACCTGCGTCACAGGTGTCTGGCTCCACTGTGCAGGAAATAAGCAGCAGCAGCAGCAGCAGCAGCTGTGGTTTAAAGATAAAATAAGCAGCTGGGGAACGTGTTTGTGGTTAATCTGGTGAATCGATCAACTGAAGGATCAATGTCCGATGCAACCCTGAGGCCGCCCTGCTCATCGACTCGCAGCAGTGCCCTCAGCAGACTGAGAGAGGAGGGAACGGATACCTTAATGGAAACAGTTAGCTGAACCTCCGGACAGCAGTGCAAACTCACCAGGAGGGGAAAAGGTGGGAAAGGAGGGGTCTCTGCAGGGCTCCAGAGCCCCTTAAGGCTGCTCAATTGAGGCAAAAATCACCACAATCACGACTCGGTGATTTAAAATGATTATTATCATTATTACAGTTACTGAACATAACTTTTTACAGGGGATTTCTTGAGCTTTAAATATAAGTGAAAGTGAAATACAGAGAAATAAAAAAACAGTGGAGGTGGACACAGGGTCATCCTGTAGTCGGGGTGAAGGCAGACGCAGGTGGCAGCCTCAAAGCAGCCACAGGGCGAGCTACAGCCAGCCGTCACCGGCTGCTGAAAGCAGTCCAAAAACAAAAGGCAGTTGTTAATAAGCAAATGAAGTTTAATTTAATGGTCACTGGGACGCAGAAACTGCACGTGCAGAATTACCAGTGAAATCTGATAAAAGTTGTTTAAAACATTTGCTGACTCTACCCCAAAATTTCACTCCCCGTGTCTTTGCAGACCCAACTCGCCCACACAAGTCACAATATCTGACTATTCTGGACTGATAACAGCAGTCTATTTCTTTTGCACTGTTATCTTACAGCAAAAGGGTCCCGGGTTCAAACCCATGATGAGCTTTGAATGTTTTCTTCACGCTGGGAACTCCGGTTTCTTCTGCCATCAGAAAAACAAACGTGTCAGATTCGTGTTGTGAACTTAGTGCTTCCCTTGTTTATAAATCGCTGTTTTCTCTCGTTTATCATCATGTCACTCAGACCAGCTGGAGCTCCAGCTTCCTTCTTCACTCTGTTTTTATGTCTTTGCTGCTAAGAGGACTCGAGCACTCCTTTGGTTTCTACATTAGTGAACTCTAGCAGGAAATCCACTTCTGCTGGTTAAATGATCAGAGTTTTAAAAGCTGCGGTGTTTGTTCTACAACCCTTGAGACTCTGTAGCGGCTGTGTTCAGCCTGTGCCGCCCTCTGCTGGACACTGAGAGGAACTGAGTCAGCTCACAGGCTGCAGGTACACATGGGTGACTCAGCAGAGTCCAAACAAAGAAAAGACACACACACCTAATCACGTTACGAGGGAAACATGAGGAGGAAGAGGAGGAGGAAGGTTACCAGGAATGAGCTTCCTGCGGGCCATCGCTGCAGCCTTGTGGGACTCGTATTCGACAAAGGCGAAACCTCGATTTCTGTTCTTGTCTGTGGAGCTCGGGTACACGATCACGTCCACCACACCGTTGGTCACCTGAGGAGCAAAAACCTACGCCTTAGAGCCAAAAGTATGTGGACGCAGACTGTAGTGTTCATGGTTTGGAGACTGCAGTTACACAGAAGAGAGCAAACAATAGTATTTTTACACTATCCCTTTATAACTGTTTCAGTGTCATAGGAATTCACAAACCAGCTCCATAAAACTAGAAAAGGAGCCGACCTGCACTGACGTGAACCCAATCTGAGCCCGACTCCATCACCAGGATGGCTGCTGTCTCACTTCAACCAAGTGGCCAGTGGAATTGTGTGTTTCTGCCATATCTGAGCCACGGGAATCTCTTTTCCCCTCTCTGCTTTATTTCCATATTAAGGCCATTTTTATTGTGTCTCTGAAGCATGAAATTCACTAATAAACGTCTATAAAGATCCATCTCTTTACTGACTCTTTCAAACTGTTTTTCATGAGCAGCAGCAGGAGGAGGAGGAGGAAGAGGAGGGAAGCATCCCCATTAAGAAGCTGCTGAGCTGCAGATCAAATCATCAGTTCATAAAACAGAGGCTGCGCAGAGAGCAGCCTGACTGACACGCCAACTGAGGGATGACAGAGAAACTTTGCAGGGAACCGAAGCCTCTGTTAGCGTCTGATGAAACAAACGTTACAGCTGAAGAACTGAAACATGTTCAGGAGACATTAAAGCTGCAGAACAGATCTGACTGAACTGATAAGGATCCATCTGCTGCCTGCAGGACTTTAACTTAAACCATCTTCTTCCTCTTAAAGGGGTCTGACCCTCCCGCTTCTCTTCTACTTTAATTAGGAACGAGGGGAAAAAGTTTGGATGAGGTTCAGTGAACACTGAAAAGGCAGATACCAACACCAAAGTTTTGGTTTTGGAAATAGAAAAAGTTGGATCAGTGCATCATCCTTACGGCCCTCTTACTGCTAACCCAGGCCCAGGTGGACTGGCACACCTAGGAGGACCTGCACAGAAGCCACGGGGAGAGTGATGGGAGAGGCAAAACCAACAATGACCAAACACTCTCTCTCTCTCCTTCATCTTGGCTCGAGCTCAACTAAACTGTGCCTCGATGTGATTTTACCTTCTTCATCTCCTCCATGATCTCACCCTTCCTCTTGTCTTTGGGGATGGAGCCGATGAAGAGGCGGCAGTTGTCCAGACTCACGCACACGCCGATGAACTTCCCCGGGCGGACCTCATAGTTGTCCAGCATCTGGATGGCTCTCTGAGCCGCTTCTCTGAGCACATAGAGACATGTTTTTAAGAAAGTGAAGTGTTTCCATCCAGGTGCATCTATCAATAAAAAAGGCAACACATATCAGCTCGTTCCTGGCTCAAAATGGTTGTTTACTACACATGTAAGCATGACGTGTCCTCTTATTGTAAAGGCGTTACTTTACTGAGGCCTGAGCATTTGATTGTTACTTTGATAAACAAATCTGAGAGTCAAACAAAAGCGATTTTGCTCTGTGGTGAGCTGAGGAAGACGAGCGACCTGTTGGTGTACATGACGAAGGCGTAGCCGCGGTTCTCTCCGCTAAACTCCATCATCAGCCTGAACTCGTAGATCCTGCCGGCCTTTTCGAACAGCGGCACCAGGTCATCCTCATACATGTCTCTGGGAATCTTCCCCACGAACACCTCGCAGCCCCGCGGGGGGGCCGGACCCTCCCAACCTGCACCATAGACACAGCGTCAGCTGATTAAAGGTTTTTACCGTCACTCTGATGTTCCGACTGTCACAAACAGTTCACTGCATTTCATATTTTAAGTAAGAAAAAGTAATTTCTGTCACTTTTACTGACCCAGTGTTTATTTGAACAGACCTACGGCTAAAAAAAAAAAAAAAAAAGCTCATTTTAATTACTTGATATACACCTCAGTGGCTTAATCGAAAATAATAATTTATGAGTAGATTTATATTTTATATTAACAATCTAGATCTGTTAAACACTTAGTAGTTAAGTCTTTAAAATAAATGTAGTGGAGGAGATGCTGCTGCAGGTTTCTCTGCTAGAAAGAGAGAGAGAGGATGGCTGCAAAGTTTACAGGAAATCATGACTTGTAAATAAAATACATTTTTAATACAAAATATTATTTATAAAAAATAAATATCACTTATTTACCAAACAATAAATTTAAAAAATAGCAAATAAAACTAAGTAAATTATTAAAATGTAACAAGAGGGCGTAAAATAAATGTAAAAAACTGATAAAACTCCCAATATAAATATATGAAACATATATGCAGGTATATATGAATTACATTCAAAATGTATAAAACAATACACATAATAAAATGTAATAAAAATAAATTTGAAATATCTAACAAAACAAATCTATAAATAAATAAAAGAAAATGAACAAATATGATATAAAAAAATGACAAACGCAAAACAAATGAATAAAAAAATGTAAATAAATGTAATAAAAATAATTTTATTCAAATAAAATGACATAAAACTGAAAAAAATTTAATCTGCAAAAATAAACATACTAAAATTAACAAACCAATTATATGAAATGTAAAAGATAAACAAATAAATAAATGTGTCAAAAGAATTAAGTAAAAATAACATTAAAATCAATTAAACAAACAAAATGTAAATATTGTTAATCATAAAAGATAAAGAAATAAGGGTTATAAGACCAATAAAACGAATTTAATTTAATAAAAATAAGACAAAAAATGAAATGAAATTAAAATTACAGGTAATAAAACAGAATTAAATTAAAACTAATGAACTAAAACACATTTCTTTCCCATTTTTAATGCATAACCTACATAAAATTATTCATAAAATAAAAATAAAAAATTCTACATTGAACTGTGCTTAAACTATGATGAAACTATTTTGATAAATCAATTGTTTGTGATGATGGACAATAAATATTTGTCTGTGGCAGTGCAGCAATATTCCTGTTGATCACTTCCTCTCATTTTGCTGCAAAAAGGAGCATACCTGCCAGGTAAAAAGAGAGCCACCTTGGTGACTCTGAAAACTCTGACTTTAGGTTGGACATACCTAACTCATAAATCTCACCTCATTTTGGCACAGCTGGGACCCCATACAGACCCTGGGGCTGCTGGTTATGTCATGGACCAGATGACTTACCGTTGTGTTTTTTTACCTGTGTCCCCTGTGACTTACCTGGGGGCGGGCCTCCGTACTTCCTCTGCCCGTTCTCCTGCACCATGCTGTACCCTGTCTTCTCCATCAGGGCCAGCAGAGCCATCTCTTTAACACAGGACACTCTGAAGTCCCCCTCACCCACTAGTGGGCTTGCTCCACCGTCCGAATCTCCATCCACCTCCCTGGAGCTGTCTGTCCAACAAACACCAGGGTTACCTGCCCGCTCAGGTGAGACTACAGTTTTGCACAACACATTTTTATATATCTGAGCGTAATATGAACCTTATCCATCTTACAATTCATTTTACTCTTCTAAAAACCTTGTATGAGTGCTCTTTGTTTTTATTTTGTGCCTATTATGCCTTCTTTTATTCAGTTTCTGTTTCTATATAGTCTAAAGGTGCTATAAAAGCTAAATTACCTTTATTTAAATCCATTATTTAGCTGCGTTACCAATTTTCTGTAGTCCCAGGACTACAGAAAATTAGCAACATTTAACACTAATGTTATCTTTCTAACCTGTCTGTGTACCTACATTCATTCATTTAAAGCTTAAAAGCAGCCAAACAGCCGCTGCTAACTCAGTTAGCCTTCATGCTAGCGGCTCCCTGATGTAACATAACTTTTTCCTCTTCCGAACGTTTTAAAACGGAGTATTAGCCGGTTAAACTTCAGTTTGACGGTCCCGTTAAACTCTTACCGCCTTTGTCCAGCGCCATTTCCCCGACAGAGTGGGAAAACTTTTCCTCTTCACACAGTTAAAACGGTTCACGGACGATGCTGTGCTCTTCCTCAAAGCTTCAAAGAGAAGAGTATGGTCCTACATGACAACTGTGAGTGACATGAAGCTGGCTCCCTGTCAGCCAATCAAAACGTTCCGCACAGGGTACGGAAGGCGGGACAAGGCATAAAAATAATAATAATAATAAAATAGAATTTAAAGGCATCTGATATAAATAATGAAACAAATGAAGTATGTGCAGTAAAAATAAAATAAAATGTTATAAACAAAAAAAATTTAAATTTTTAATAAGGCTAATGAAAGTTTTTTTTGTTTTTTAGTTATAAAAACAGTAAAAATGTTTTAATGCATAAACTTAAAATAGGAAAACATTAAAAATATTAATTATATAAAAGTCTAAAACTAAACTGTATTCAAATTAAAACCTAAAAACAATAAAATAACATTTACAAATAAAAATATAAGTAATAAAATATATAATAATACAATATAATATAAAAATATAGAATAATAACATAGAAGAGCATAAAATAAAATACATGAAAAAGTTAATAAAATTAGAGAACAAGCTCTGATTAAACTAAATGCAATGAAAGACCAAAAATAGGTAAAATTTACAAAATAAATAAATGAAGCAGAAACACACTTAAAAAGAATATATTAAATACAGTCCAGTTAAAGAAGATATTAAATATCAGATGAAATAATATAAAAATATTCAATTACATTATATTCATTATTATATAACATTAATATATATAATAATATTAATACAGTGTAAAAATAATATAAAATATATTTAATATAAAAAATATAATTAATTAGAATAAATGTTATAAAATTAATATAACATTAATATATGTAGTACAAATATTTTATTTCATTTCATTTTATTTTATTTTATTTTATTTTATTTTATTTGGATTTCAATTCTGAGTTTTTAATGCACAAATTAAATTACAAATAAAACAGATCTACAAAAATATGTTAAGTGATAATTAACACATTTAAACTTCCAAGAAATAAAATGAATCAATTCCACTGAATTAATATTAAAAGTTTATTTAATATAATTTATTGGAAGATTTTACAGTACAAAGAAAGTAAACTAAATGAAACTTGGTTTAAACTTGTTTTCCTCCAATTATTAAACACTCTTGACTCCAAACTTTTTCTCCCTGTGTTATCTTGACTTTTAGTGAAATTTAAATACTTTCTTTACATTCCTCTTACATCTTTTTTCTTCAGGAGTGAATCATTTAAGTTTGAGTTTCAGTTTTGTGTTCATGAGGCCATCCAGATGAGGAAAGGCAGCAGCACAGCCAGCAGGGCGGAGAAGATGCTCACGGCTTGCAGGTAAAGCAGCAGACACACCCCCAGCACTGCCGTCGCCTTGGCAACACGCCGACTCAGCAACAGCTTCCTCATCGTCTTACAGAACTGATGAAGAGAAGAAGAGGAGTGAGGACTGAATATCTGATAATCCGTATTATTATAACTCACATTTTGTTTGCTGCGAAGAAAAGATTTCTTTTAAAGATAGAAGTGGAAGATTTTAAAAAGAAAAAACCTGAATGAAAAGCTCCAATAACATGTCAGATGTAGCCACTTTATTTGGTTTGTCTCTTTTGTTGTAAACTTGCATATCCTAAGGTTCATTTTATGTCTCCTGGTAATCATTTTGCATCCCTCTGTACTGTTGTTGTGTCTGTTTGTTATGATTTTGCATTCCTTTGCAAAAGGTTCTTTGTGGTTCTTTAATTTTCTTTTTCTGTACCTTTTCTGTAACTCTATAGTTGTTTTTCTGCCTTTGATAACTTTAAATCACCCTGTAATCATTTTTGCATCCCTTTGTTGTTGTGTTGTCCCATTTTTGTTGTGTTGCTTTGTAGTTGTTTTGTGTGTCTTTCTGTTTTTTGCATGCTTTTATAATAATTTTGGGTGTCTTTTGTGGTTGTTGCACGTTTCTTTGTATTTCTTTGCATTCTTTCTGGTTGTTTTAAATGCCTTTCTATTCATTTTTGCATCATCATTTTTGTGTCTCTTTGTAATAAATTGTATCCCTGTGTAACAACATTCCCCTTTACATCCCCATATAGTTCTGCATCTCATGTGATTGACTGAAGTCCCCTTGTGGTCATCTTGAATCTCTTTGTACGTGTTTTGTCTCTTTGTAGTTCTTTGCATCTTTTTCTGGTTGTTATACATCCCATTATAATAATTTTTTTAACAGCCTTTATGGTTATTCTTCATCACTTTGTAATTACATTTTCTCTCTTTTGGTCATTTTATGTTCTTTTGTAATCATTTTTGCATCTCTTTCTGGTTGTTTTACATCCATTTGTTATCACTTTTGCATTCCTTGTATTTTGTCGTCTTCTTTGTTTTTCTTTGTAATAATTTTGCATCACTTTGTGGTCATTTTGTATCTTTACTGTCATTTTCCATCCTTTTGTAATGCTCTTGATTCTCTTTTTATCACTTTGTAGGGGTTTTTTTTTTGGCCCATTGTACTTGTATATGGTCTCTTTGTAGCTGTTTTGCACATCCTATGATTGTTTTAAATCCCCTTGAGGTCGCATCCCTTTTATAGTGTTTTTGCCCGTCTTTGTCATTTTTTGCAGTCTTTTTGTGGTCATTTTATGTGCTTTTGTAATCATTTTGTATCCCTTCGTAGTTTTTTTCTTTTGCCCCATTGTATATAATGTCTTTGTAGCTGTTTTGCATCCCTTTCTAGTTTGGTCTTTTCTGGTAATTTTGAGTCCAACTTCCTGGTTGTTTTATGTTCCTTTGTAATCTTTTTTGCATCCCTCTGTGCTCATTCCATCTCTCGTTAAGTTATTGAGTGGCTGATATCAGTCAATATTTAACATTTCCTGTTTCAAAAAAGACTAAAATGGTGAAATTAATTTTCTTTTTACCGCGTGATCAATTAATCAGCTAATATGCTCAGCCTGGAGTCTGGGGAAGTAAATGCTTAATGGGGGGTTAATAATCAATATTATATGTGCTGAAAGTAAAATGGCTATAAAAATTTCCATTTATTTTGTTATATTTTATTATTACATTATTGTATCATATTGTTGCCACAGAGTTTAAAATCAGTACTATAAGTACCCACTAGATGGAGCAGTTATACTGTTATCTGGTTTTCCTTCTTCACATTTGGAGGCATTAATCTTTGATAGGACATGGAAGTACCCATGAAATCATCAGCATTTGAACACATACTTTTAGATTGGTGCATTAACTAATTAATAAATTGTCTAATCTTAGAAGTACTCACATGTAACCACTCAGCAGGCTAAGTCTTTAATGACAACTTTTACTTTTTTCTGGTAGAGTGAGAGTGCTCCATTTTTAACTTGTGCAGCACGGTCAGTTTCATAAGAAGAGGCTAAAGAGTAATTTCCACCCCTCCTCTCCCTTCAGTTCATCAAGTTTAAAACCAGCATCTTGTGTACTGCATTGTTTCACAATTGCACGCCTTTAATCGCACGCTGCAATCAGACGGAGAACAATACTGCAGGAACAAAAGAGCTTTCACTGACGGCCTGTTGCTGCAACAGGAGGCTTAACCCAATTAAAGAGGCAGGCTGGTCTGACCTGTGGTCAGTCTTAATCTGCAGCAGGAAACAAATGCCTCACAGCTGATGGTCAGCTGAAGTGTAGGAAAGAGCGGTCTAATGTACATACCCAGTACTGCAGTATTACTTGCTGTTCTTGATGTGTGTTTAGAGCCCTCTTTAAAAGATTTTTCTGAGGCTGGTTTTATAGATTTAGAGGTCAAAGATAACTGGCCTAAGTTTGGATGTCAACTTTTAGCATGAAAAATGCTGTTGAAATATCAGTTATGTCATTTAAATGGTGGTTACACTTTCAGTTTCTACTTTACTCTGATTGACGAACTTACACACCAACTGTCTTCAGTGCTTCCACTTCAGCTGAAATTTCCGCTACTCTTATCAGATGTCTTTAACAGTTTTCATCCTTCACTCTTTCAATGACATGTCCATATCTTTTGTCTTACCCTTCCACTGCCTTTATGTCTTACTCCTGAAATGACAGTCCAACTACATCTCTCACTCTCCAAATAACACAAAGGTAATCTTTAAGTGGCATTTTAGTTGCTTTCAACTCCTACATGTGAACGGCTTCCCTATTTTATAAGGACATTTCAAATAGCTTCACTTTTTTTTCCTCTCATACTTCTCAAATGCTTCAGCTGCTTTCATCTGCTGTTCTTCAGGTGACTTTTCAGCTTTCAGTGGTTACAAATCCACTGCCTTTTCAACTGTTTTCATCCCTCAGCCAATTCATGTATTTTTACCCCCAACTACTTTCATTTTTAGTTTATGGTCACCATAATGGTTGCTGTGCACGCCAATTGTGACATCCCCAAAGTCCTGCTGCAGTCTTCTCCTGAACAATAGGTGTTGCCACTCAGAAAAAAACTCAGTATCAGTGCTGGTATAGCAGCAGAAGAAGTCAAAACAGAAAGCAAAGTGATCTTGAAGTTTTTCCCAGAAAGTCTCAACTGTTCAAGCTGTTGCAGCTTCTCCTTCTGTGCAATCTCTGAGCTCCTGTATTGATATACGATTGAAACGGCAGTAAAGACCGATACAATCATACATTCATGTCTTTAACTCGGCTGCACCATGTATATCAGGTTACAAAAATCAAGAGGGGCACGACAAGCCGAAATTACACCAAAGCGCACCACGCGCCAGCGGCCATTGTCACCACCATTCCTGAAGGTAACAACAGCGAGCATAAACAAGGTATTACTCTTCCAGTTACAGAAAGCTGCTTAAAGAATTGATGTTTGACTCCTTTCTTCATTCTTTTTCTTTCTTCAGCCCCTTTCTACTCCTTAAATAACATTTCAGCTGCTTCCATCTATAACTCAGCAACTGACAGTTCATCTGCTTCCATGAGATCTGAGGTTCCTCATAATTTATCTTTCACTCCTTTAAATGACATTTCAACTGCTTCCATGTCTTCTTAAATGCCATTTTAACAGCTCTCAGTGCTTTCACATCAACTGAACTTTTCAGTTATTTTCATCTGTAACTCAACAACTGACTGTTCAACTGCTTTCATCTTTCAGATTTCCAATGAGATGACTGCTACTTATATTTCTTACTCGATAAATGACTAATCATCTGCTTTCACCCAGAAAGAAAAGGTATACCAAGAGCTTTTACACCATTATTACACATCAACTGACAGTTTATCTACTTTCATTTCTTAGTATTCAAATTACACGACAGCTGTATACACCACTGATACTTTAAGAGACATTTTAACTGCTTATGTGTCTTCTTTATACTACAGTCACATGAGGGAAAACAGTGGTTGGAGACCATCGCACGACCAAAATTACTACAACAGTGTAGGTGCCATCTTTAAAGCGACTTTTGTGCATCAAAATGGTGATAAAACAGCAATAAGATGGAGTCAGTCTGTTATCAGTCTGCGATTGAATGGGGTCAAGTTGACAATTACATGCAATCTGTGATTAACTGTGATAAAAATGTGAAAATCACAAATTTGTTGCTATCTACATACATAGTTTCACATTAAACAGAAATTCACATTAACTGCTTACAGAGTTCAAAGTAGTGACATAAACTTGGCACAAAAACTAAGGAAATTTGTGTTTGGTTGATTATTCCTTTGTTGTAACAATGCTTCTTGGCAATAAATCTCATACCGTTGGAAAACCTGTTTATTTCCCTTTAAATGGTGCCACATTTGTAAGGAAAATGCATTTGTGGGTTGAACAGCAGAGTTGAGTATGTGCATTCTGCTATTGACTCTTGTTTGGTGTCATTTATTGGATTGGATGATTGAAGTCTGAAGAAACAAGACA
The DNA here is from genome assembly GCA_015106735.1 of Paratilapia polleni. Taxonomy (NCBI): domain Eukaryota; kingdom Metazoa; phylum Chordata; class Actinopteri; order Cichliformes; family Cichlidae; genus Paratilapia; species Paratilapia polleni. Next base: position 63 of record VUQI01025721.1, on the reverse strand, counting down.
TACTGGAAATTCAACAATTGATTCATTTAACAAACAGGGACCTCAGTAGCATGTGGAAGAACC
>VUQI01025720.1:0-20127 GCA_015106735.1 Paratilapia polleni | reverse complement strand
ATCATTATGTCTAACAATGTGATGAACATAATAACTATGTGTATGTGATTTTTTTTTTTTTAAAAAAATAAAAAAAAAAAATTAAAAAAAAAAAAAAAAAAAAAAAAAAAAAAAAAAAAAAAAAAAATGAAAAAAAAAAAAAAAAAAAAAAAAAAGAAAAAAAAAAGAAGAAAAGTGACCACTGTGAAAACAGTCATTTCCAGATAATGTAGTTATCCAAGCAATGGTAATTCTTCACTGCTGTATGGAAAGCACATGCTAAACTCAAACTGAGTGTTCAAATGGAAAGATGGTTGGAAAAAATATAGATACTATTTAATTGAAGTGTAAACAGACTGGTGGCTGTCTAAAGGGAGAAATGACAGAAAGATTAAGTAATCCCATTTCCTCTTTCCAATCAAAGTGACTGACAGTAATAGCAGGGATGTACTGTGCGAGACATAAATGAGAGATAACTGCACACAGATGAGAACAGGAAAGGAAAAGACTCTGAATGACAGAGTGAACACAAGATGTTTGGAGAAGCCACAGACAGAGATGGGAGTCTGCTGTCCTTTGTGATTGTCAATGAACACACTGCTGTTGAGTCACCTGCTCATTCTAGGGAATGCAATTTGCCTGATATATCGCTCCTGTCTTTTTAAGATGTATTCTTCCTCTCCCCCGGAAAACGGGTGAAAATTAAATCTGGCAAAACATAAAATGTCCAGACGAACAATCTAGGTCTGTTTCTATTTACTAAATCGCTTGTCAAGCAGATAACTAAATAGTCTCCAGTCAATATGCCACAGTATTACTGCATAAATTATTTATTAACTGTTTATTGACTGCATCTGACATCTGGCCATGTAATTCTAGTTCTACACTGATCTCTTGTCCATGGCATCAGTAAGAGGAAATACTGCCAATTTACCTTGAATATACAGTATAAGTCAGGAGTCCAATTGAGCATGTAAGGATGTTAATAATTTAAGGGTTCAAAACATTAGTAAACCTGGATTTGTAATATGTGTCGGAACACGGTCATAACAGGAAAGGAACTGAGATGAAAGGGAAAACAATGAATCTGAGGTAGTGTGGCTGCAGAGTCAAACAGAGGTGGAGTGGGTGTTTTCTTATTGAAGATGAAAAGGCTTTCTCGGCTGCAGAGCTGAAACAACTCCAGTGTTCTGTGGGACACTTCCAAAAAGCCTTTTTGAAGAAGAATCACAAATGGGACAGCTTTAGGAGTGAAGCTCTAACAGCATGGCTTTATGTAGTGACTGAATTACTGAACCTTGCAACAATGAGGGGGGAAAAGAATCTGCTTTAATTATTAAAGTGCTATAGAATCTGAAAGAAAGGTAGGAGACATCGAGTGGTGCAGAATAGCAGATTTCTACTCAGTAACCTATTTATCTTTTCTGTGAAACAAAAACAACCTTTAGCTGGAAAACAGGCATATGACAGATAAAAAAAAAAAAAAGAAATAATAAATGAAGGAATCTCTGCATGTCAGCATGTGTATTCTTTACTTTTCTTGACAACTGTTCATCCAATCTAAATTACAGTTGGAGGGTATACTGCTGGGGACCCCAAGAAGTGCAGAATCTAGTTTGACGTTACTTGGATGAGTCTGGATATATTATATTAAACCTTTTTTTTTTTCCTTTACCGTTTCACAAGTACCAACTGCCAACATGTGAGGCATTTAGGGAACATTGGTAAACTACAGCTGCGTGACCCACTGCTACAGCCAAATTCTCACACAGAGGGAAACACTACAGTGAAATTCAGGCTCACCGATAAAAAGAAGTGTAATTGCTGAAAAAATAGCCAAGCCATAAAAACAAATATAACACACATGAGCTAGCTGCTGTATGTTATATACACTCACCGCCCACTTTATTAGGTACACCTTGCTAGTACTGGGTTGGACCCCCTTTTGCCTTCAGATCAGCTTTAATTCTTTGTGGCACAGATTCAACAAGGTGGTGGAAACATTCCTCAGAGATTTTGGTCAATATTGACATGATACCATCACGCAGATTGCTGCATATTTGTCGGCTGCACATCCACGATGTGAATCTCCCGTTCCACCATATCCCAAAGGTGCTCTATTGGTCTGAGATCTGGTGACTGCGGAGTACAGAGAACTCACTGTCATGTTCAAGAAACCAGAATGAGATGATCTGAGCTTTGTGACATGGTCCATTATCCTGCTGGAAGCAGCCATCAGAAGATGGCTGTGGTCATAAAGGGATGGACTTGGTCAGCAACAATACTTTACAATACAATAGTTTTTCAAATCTTTTGTTGTCCAATTTTGGTGAGCCTGTGTGAATTGAAGTCTCAGTTTCCTGTTACCCACCCACCGCACCCAGTGTGGTCTTCTGCTGCTGCTGTAGCCCATCTGCTTCAAGGTTCGATGTGTTGTGCATTCAGAGATGTTCTTCTGCATACCTTGGTTGTACCGAGTCATTATTTGAGTTACTGTTGCCTTCCTATCAGCTCAAAGAAGACTGGCCATTCTCCTCTGGCCTCTGGCATCAACGAGGCATTTTTACCCAGAGAACTGCCACTTACTGGATTTTTTTTTTCCAGACCATTCTGCTTTTGTGTGTGAAAATCCCAGCAGATCAGCAGTTTCTGAAATGCTCAGACCAGCCTGTCTGGCAACAACAACCATGCCATGTTCAAAGTCCCTTAAATCACCTTTTTTCCCCATTCTGATGCTCGGTTTAAACTTCTGCAGGTTGTCTCAACCATGTCTACATGCCTAAATGTGCTGAGTTGCTGCCAAGTGATTGGCTGATTAGATGTTTCTGTTAACAAGCAGTGGAACAGGTGTACCTAACAACGTGGCCGATGAGTATATATTTAAGCAGCAACTTCCTTCACCAATTTAAGACAGTAGTACCACTTAGCATCAAGACTGATGTGTTTGCATTAGCCATGTGGTCGAAATGTAGTGGTTTCACTGTTTCACTGTGAATTAAGTGGTGCATTTTTGGGTTTTCTGTAGCAAGGGAAAGGGGTACGCATTCCTAAATTAATTCTAATGAGATGTTTGTTCAAACCAGACTTGATAGCCCCAGTATGAACCTATTAGAAATGCATCTACTGTTACCAAAATCAATGCTGGCATAAAAGTAAAAATCAAAAATATCTATTTCCTGACATTATTAACCATTATACCAGGTTACATTGCAAATTTCCTTAAGCTAAATAAGAAACAAACACAATTAAAATGTTTTTCATTAGGCAGGTTCTAAATATGGTTACGTTATCATACATTTTTACATATAGTTATGAATTCTAAAGGGGATAGAGAATGATGAAGGCCAGTCACAGCAGGAAAACTTTCATCATCCAGGATTTTGCTTGGGCTCTGAGCTCCTGTTGGACAATGTCAAAGTAAATGAGCTGGCCTGCCTGCCCAGTTATAAACACCACTGACACAGAGGAGAAGCAGATGGGCCTCTCTGTCAGATCTCTGTCCTTCCTCCTCTCATCCATGTTTCCATTCAGTCTATGTCCTAAATGCTTCCTAGTGTGAGCTGTCTTTTGACACCTTCATCCTCGTCCCACTCTGCCTCTTTCTTCTGAAGTCAGTCCTCAACTCTGTCTCCATTTTCTCATCACACACACACACACACACACACACACACACACACACACACACACACACCATCTCACTCTCTGCAGTGTATTTTGCCAGATAGTGGTCTGTTGTGTACAGTACAGTCATCTGTTTATGAGTCACTGACCACCGCACAGACATACTGCGCCTCGCTGGCAGTGTGTTTCCTGATAGAGCTCAATGTATCTTTATTCAGAAAGAAAAACAAAGAAGGCAAATGGTACAAAACACACAGAAAGTGTGCAAACTGTGGAACTGTAAACTTGAAAGGTGAGGTGCGGAATTTCAGATAAAAGGAAATTATGCGTGGCAAGATAATGAATGCACGGATGGACTCATGATTGAACAGATGGTTGGTGGGAAAAATCAGCACTTACATCACCCGGTGTTACTCCATGTGCACTCCTGCTTTTCTTCATCCTGAGGGATGCTCCGCCAGACTCTGTCTCTATGTTTCCTCCGAAAATGCAGTTCTTTCCTGCTTCTTCTGCTGTGGGCAGCTTCACCAGTACACCTGCACATGGGAAGTGGGGAGGGTATGCGGAACAATGTTAAAGTAACAAATTCCAAAGATTATTCTGCCTCCATCACAGTAAATCTGTCTGCAGTTGATGCCAGACTTGCATTAGACTTGCATCAGACCTGAATAGTTTTGACTGACTATATGGTGTACATGCAGTGAATAATACAACTCTGATACAACGAAACAACATTGCATGAGCCGTGCTTACTTATTACTTGCTTATTACTTTTCTTTCAGCAGTTACAAGTCACGTTTTACAACTAGAAGGTAGTAAAACAGCACTGTAAAGCTAAAACAAAAACGTTTTGATAAAACTTTTTGTTTTGTTTGTTTTCTGGTTTGCTTTTTTTTATGGTATAGTAAAAATTATTCATTGGTGTGGGATGCTATGTAATACATACAGTTCTGTATGCGTCTGAAGGCTTTTTAGTGAGATGCTGCTCACTGTAGAGCCAATGGATGGAGCTTGCACAGTTTCCCTTTAGGACCTTTTGACAGAAAGTATTTCAAACACATGGTAATGTGGTGAAAGGGTTATTTAAATCCAAATCAACTTTTGGTGCCTACACCCAACTAAAATGCAACTGAAAATATGTTTATAAATCAACTACATAATAAGTTATAATATAACAAGTTAACACTGATTTAAAGTTTCACACAGGATTTGAACCCAAGTCCAGCTGGGTGAAAGTTCTGTGTTTAAGCCATTCATTTGTCACAACTATGGCACATACTACTAATATGTGCCACTCTTTAAACTACCTCATCTAACTTTCTAAAGCTTTTCTATCAGAAAGCCCTGAAAGCAAAATAAAGGATGCTGAACATAATGATGGTGTCATAAAAACATGATGGTGCTGCCGTGAATATATGGCAGCAATGTCAGAATCTATGTAGGTCCTACTACTTTGATCTCAACAATCAACAATAGACACTTTTATTCCCCATTAGGTTAAAGTCTCTGTCTAACTATCTGACAAAGGTTTTAACCCAGTTCCATCTGTCTGCTTCCCTGAATGCAGTGACTGCACACTCATCAATTATAGAATGACCACAGCTGGTGGAAAATCACCACAAGGCAGAAATGACTGACTAATCAATGTGACAGACATAAATCAATATTTTCCATGTCATGATTGATCCCCACAGTGTTGCACCCACATTAACCCGAATTTGGCAGGCAATGTGTCCTTGTGTTAAAGTCTGTGTAGGACTGCTAGGAGACTGCTGTTAGTGCTCTCCAGCTGCTGCCAAGTTAAGTGGCATGGAAAGAGAACTTTCCAACTGCAAACAATTTAACATTGCCAATAGATGCTCAAAACAATCATCCAGCGTATCTACAGTGACTTTAAATTACCATCTGTTATGATGGAAAAGTGACTGTCTCTCATACAGCACTCTACTTCTTTACTAAAAAATGGCAGTTATTTGAAATCTACACCAACTGTAAATCGTTTTCTGAAAAGTGGAATGATTCATTTTAAGTAACTGGGAGATCTTTTTAAATCCTTTGCAAGACTCATAGACATCCACAACTTTTTCTTTTTTCTTTTTTAATTTATATTAATTCTGAAACTGACTACATAATGTCAGTTTTATGGCAAGGATCAAATATTTGCTGGTCCAAATATGTTGTGAATGTTTCTTGTGATTTACAGTTTCTTACACAACAATAGATGATTACACTGTGGAAATTACTGACCATACAAGAAAAGTACTATAAATGCTAAAGTATAAATGTACAATGAGCCATTAAAGACTAGGGATGTCACGAAAGTGATATATTTATACCTTTCGAGACCAAAATTCTGACAACACTACGGTACTTACTTTTTTTTTTTTTTACATGGCAGGTACCATAGGCAGCATATGTATCTGCAATTTTTCTGGAACTAAAAAATTGCAAATCTACAAGTCTTGTCTATCCTTAAATTCTAAAGAAGAAAAAGGACGCCCACAATAGCTCCGCATCAACTCGTTGATAAGAAAGGCAGGAAGTCGTTATTTTCCTGAAATTCACCTTACAATTTTTTTGAGACAGCTGGCATTGCTGTTGTGAAATCAACTACGTTCCATAGGCTAACGTAATGTAACTATCGTTATACCTCACAATAACGTTAGTAGGCTACTTGCCAGCCATCCTAACATTTCAGTCTGTGTCCTGTCGATAAAATATAATGTCAACATTTTAAATAAACAGTCACCACCATGTCAGTGATTTAAAATAACTTTTAACAAAGGAGTTTATGTTATGTTTTATGTTCAAGTACAGGAAATAATATTTTTTTTAACCATGATATTGTGTAATTCTACTGGTATTGGTACCAATTCCTAAATTTCTGGTATCATGACATCCCTATTAAAGATCTAAGAGTTAGGTATTTATATTCAGATGTCACCATTTTACAGCTCATTTAATTAGAAACAAACTTAAGCCATGCTAATGCAAGTTTTTTTGTCCATAAGAGTAAGGCTGGTAGCCTAGCCAGTATTAAGTAGTATAAAGGGAAGTCAGCAGTACTAGTCTAAGTAGTTCTTACTGTTATTGAAGGTGCCTTAGTCATATTTTCATAATGTGTGACAAATTTCTGTTGTATTGTAACAACTACCTAACAACATATTTTGAAGAAGACTAAGACTGAGACTTCACCAGCAGGTATACTGTTTAATAGAAAACCACTGTAGCCCCTGAAAGTAAAGATTTCTTCTCCTATGAAAGCCCTAAACTATTATTGTCCCAAATATTAAAATTTCAGAAATTTCCCAGAAATTATTGTGTGAGCCATCATAAAATTCTTCCATCATTCGAAACATTATCAACAGGCTACTTATTTTCAAATCACTCACTCCAAAAACAAAACCTACTCCTACACAGATATATCAGCCTACATTAGCGATTTGCTGATATATCAGCATTGGTATCAGCATTTATAAAGGCCAATAAATAAAAATTTAAAAAGTAAATTGTGAGCAAAAAAGTAAATTATGAGTGTTGATGTTGCATAGTTTGTCCACCAGAGGGCACTCTGCAACGTCCCTGTTGGCAAGGAGTGTTTGGAAAGCCACAAACACAACAACCAGCTGATTCAAGCTAGTTGGGCAGAGCGTAAACAAGTAATCTATAACTTGTTGTGACAGTAAAACAAGATTATTTTTAAACTGCACTGTCATATTATCTTGGTAAGGACTCATAAATAACTACACATAAAAAATGTTAGAGAAATCTGTTTGTTTCGTGTGTCTGAAAAAAGGCAAACAAAAAAAAATCTCCAAAAAACAAATATTGGCCGACATATTGGATTTTTAAATCACCAAATATTGGTATCGGTCTTAAAAATCCTATATTGGTCAGGCTCTGTCAGGGTATCCTTTATTAAGTCCCTTGCCCTTAAACGTCATGTTACAGATTATCAATGGATGAATAGACCTGAAAGCCAAGGACTACTTTAGTAAAAAAGGACTGGAGACAGATGGTAAAAGGTTATGCAGATTCATGCCATATAAGCTCAGCAATGATACATGTAATCCTACAATAGTTTTAAAGCTTTAAAACTATTAGCACAATAATTCAAAGAAAAAGTCCAGAAAGGTCATTGTGTCCTTACTCCATCTGAGACACTGAGAAGCATTTGCTCAGTGTACGTGCGCGAAAGTCTAGTTTGTAGATGTGTGACATTTTTAACAAGCAGTTATGGGAGCTGGCAGCCACTATGAGACCACTCATTGTGAATTTAAGTAGCATACACTATTTAATTATTTGCTTCTGTGCTTCAAAAGCTACATTTTGAAAGTTGTGGTATTTCCAAGAACCTGACCACTGACAGGAAAACAGACAGCAACAAAAAATACTACTCAACCAAAGAATAATCAAAATCAAAATCCAATTTTTCTAGGACTAAGTAGCTTTATCTCTCAGTGGTCAACACCAAGGACAATTTATTTAATTTTTAAGGCCACCATGATGTCTGGATACATGTACTGTGTTACAGGCTCACGTTACTTTGATCAACTTTTGTTTTGAGTTTAGAGAGTATATTTCAGACAATATCTTTAAGGAAGCCAGATTGACTACTGAGGCTCAATGTAGGCAAGAAGCCATTATATAGATGTGTTTTCCATTCCAACTCTTTTCCAAGTAACCTTGTTAAAAATGAAATGTTTGTCACAATATTGCTTTCAAATAAGAGTTGTTCCTTGCCTTTAGTCTTTTAATGAAAATGTTAGGGCTCTGTCAATACATCTAAGGACGGAATAAGATTTGAGCATTTAAACATAAAACCCAAGAGAGCACTCAAAACGAAGAAGATCAGTGGACTAAAGACAATGGACTGCACAGCCTCCAGTTACTAGAGGGAAAAAAAGCTTCAACTGACCTCCCATTCTCACAACCCCAGCGAAAGGTCATCCCGGGGGTTTGTCTGTACCTCTACAAATAATGGGCTGTTGATGTGAAGCAGGCAACTCAACGCATGGTCATGAGGCAGCACTCGAGATGCTGATTGTAAGGATTTGGCATGGATTTTGAAGAGCACACCAGAGATTATTGTGTATCATCATTGCATTAGGGGAAAAAAAGCAAAGCAGCTTTGCTTAATCTACAGTTCAAGGACAATGCAAGGGCCACGGACAGTCTTGGCTTTACAGTTATTTTGTCTTCCATTAAACACAGGTGCTTAAAGATTTTTAAAGCACACTATGACTGTAACTCTTCCAAAGCTGATAAACTACAATAGAGGTGAGAATCGAGATGCTATAACAATATACTGCCCACAATACAGATGGTATAATGATACATGATTCTGCAATACTTAATAAACTGCAAGACATTATAACTTTTCAAAATTATAATGACTAAACTAGCAGTTAGTTTCCCGTTGGTTCTATGGGTTCCTGTCACAGTCCATAAAAATTTGGACATCAAATAAAATAAAAACATTAAATTATCTGCAAGTGTGAATCCGAATGGGCTTGTGTTGGTGTGATACACTAGTGACCTGATCAGAACATTTCCCTGCTTCCTGCCTTAATGTCCTAATAGCATGTACTGCATGTGGGAAGCTCATAATACTAACAAAAACCAGCGGTTGCAATTCGGGCACATATATTTTACAGCAGAGGTCAGCACGGCTGCATTTGAGCAGTGAGAAAATTCGACCCTCTGATCAGTCAATCTATGGCACACCGCATCCACGAACAATGGAGAGCTGTGGAGGGTGAGTCATAAATTTAAAACCGCTGGACACCCACACAAAGGTACCTTTTGTGGTGGCAAAACAAAGAGGGGTAAAGAAATCATGCGTGGAACTGTGTTAATATTACATTAAATTACTCTGTAGTCCAACAAGGGGGGCTTCTGAAGCCATCTGTATGCCACAACAATGAGGGAATAATTTTGCAGTTATCATTTACTAACACCCAAAGATGTCAGATTTACTGTTGGAAGAAGAAAGATAAATTGAAGAACATGCTAAGTACTTATTAAGGAAGCTGACTTACATAGTTTTGACGCAGTAGAGAATTAATCTCTATTCATACAACTTTTAAATACTCAAAAGTGTGAGTGCTAAATGGAGAAGTTAGCACTGGTCACAAGACAAGACAGCTGTTGACATCAGGTTCCGTTTGATTGTCATCCCATTGTCCCGCCCATGTTTATTCCATCTAAACCCTACTGAATGCACCTTATCCAAACCTAGGGAACAGCAGTTTAAACACATACTGTTCACAGATTTTACTTCATCTATATATGACCAAATAAAAGACATTGTGTTATTTGTGTTATTATTGTGTTATTGTGTTTTACTGCCTCAGAATTACCAACCAAGATATAATGTTTTCTCCTCCTGATACTGAAAAGTCAGACTGAAAGGACTAAAACGGAACTGAAATTCATCTAAGAGACGAAGAAGCCAAAGTCACCAGCAGAATTTATTTTAAGCTCAAAGACATCGATATGTTATCATATAGTGATTAAAATGAAACACTTTAGTGATTGCATCCTGTATTTCAAAGTATATACACTCTCTATTTGTCGAGTCTAATCTTGGAGATATGTGGCTGAAGGTTACGACAATCACTGCTGACAATCTTCAAAAGCAAACAGATGGCTGGAAAAAAGGCGTCCTGGAGCACAAAGTCTCCAAACTCACTTTCTTCTTTTAATTGCACAGTGTTAAGGCTACTTACATTATATTTGCACAAGCCTGAGCAATAGTGTTTATTGTGGTGTATGATACTAGTAGGGTTGTCAAAAAAACAAAAAAAAAGCCCAACACTCAGATACTAAATCAATACTAAAAATTATTCTTGGATTAGAAACTCTATTGTTTGCCTTGTTCTAATATTTACACAAAAAAAGCCTCTTAATTTTTTTGCTCCTGTGGTATCGAAAATGGCATCGAGTATTTTCCTGGGTATTGGTACCAAGCTTGAATTTCTAGTATTGTGACAACCCTAGATACTAGTGTGTAAAGCCTTTTGTTTGTATGCTAAAAAAGTTATTTCATAGATATAGCAACCTGACAAAAAGACAAGCAAATGTTACATTTTTTATTCCTATCTGACTGACAGGCATTTTAGAAAGATCCATATTAATGTAATTCCTACAGTCCGGAATATCATACCAATCAATACTTGCCAGACTCCTTCAGCACAGAGTTAGTCTGTTAATTTTGTATAAATATATAAGGTTAAGAACTGCATGTCACAAGAAATACTTGCTGGAAGGCTGCAGTAAGTTTTAGGCACACTCTGTTAACTCTTCTAATTTTATCCATCCGTCCCACACTGTTTGTGTGGGCTTGTTCTACACACAAAGCAGTTGTTGCACTTCATGCAGGTGTCCTTACACTTACTAAGTTAGACTTTTGAGCACACTGTAATAATTCGGTCTACAGCGATGTATCACCATTTCAAATATAAAAGATACATTGTTATAGATTGCAAACATGCCAGAGGCCATTTTCAATAGAGGCAGAACTCAAATGTTTATTTAAACAATTGAGTAGGGAAAATTCTATAACTGTTTAGATGATTAATCTCTTAAGTAATTTTCAAGCAAATATGCTGCTTGTCTCTATCTTAAATGACAATAAACTTATTATTTTGAGACATCTGGTAGGAGAGAACAAGCAAACAAATATTTGAGAAAAAATATATTTTATAATATAATAAACAATGGATTAAGCACTAAAATATTCATATTGACAATTAGAGGTCTTTAGTTTTAAGGTACAAAAGAAGTATTTGATATACACTTAGAGGCCACTTTGTTAGGTATAACTGTTCAACTGGTCGTTAACTGGTAATATCTAATCAGCCTGTCACATGGCAGCAACTCAATGCATTTAGGCATGCAGACATGTAGACATGTAGGTCTAGACGACCTGCTGAATATCAAACCGAGCATCAGAATGGGGAAGAAAGGTGATTTAAGTAACTTTGAACGTGGCATGGCTGTTGGTGCCAGACAGGATGGTCTGAGCATTTCAGAAATTGCTGATCTACTGAGATTTTCACACACAACCATCTCTAGGGTTTACAGAGAATGGCCCAAAAAAGAGAAAATATCCAGTGAGCGGTAGTTCTCTGGGTGAAAATGCTTTGCTGATGCCAGAGGTTAGAGGAGAATGGCCAGGCTGCTTTGAGCTGATAGGAAGGTAACAGTAACTCAAACAACCACTCGTTACAACCAAGGTATGCAGAAGAGCATCTCTGAACGCACGTCAAACCTTGAAGCAGATGGGCTTCAGCAGCAGAAGACCACACTGGGTGTCACACCTGTCAGCTAAGAACAGGAATCTGAGGCTGCAATTTGCAAGGGCTCACCAAAATTGGACAACAGGAGATTGGAAAAACATGGCCTGGTCTGATGAATCTTGATTTGTGCTGCAACATTAGGATGGTAGGGTCAGAATTTGGTGTAAACAACATGAAAGCATGGATCCATCCTGCCTTGTATCAACAGTTCAGGCTGGTGGTGGTGTAATGGTGTGGGGATATTTTCTTGGCACACTTTGGGCCACTGAGTATCAATTGAGCATTGTTTAAATTTCACAGCCTACCTGAGTATTGTTCCTGACTATGTCCATCCCATGACGGCAGTGTACCCTTCTCCTGATGGCTCACAAAATCATCTCAAACTGGTTCCTTGAACATGACATTGAGTTCTTTGTACTCAAATGGCCTCCACAGTCATCAGATCTCAGTCCAATAGAGCACATTTGGGATGTGGTGGAACGGGAGATTCGCATCGTGGATGTGCAGCCGACAAATCTGCAGCAATCTGCGTGTATCATGTCAATGTGGACCAAAATCTCTGAGGAATGTTTCCAGCGCCTTGTTGAATCTGTGCCACAAAGAATTATGGCAGTTCTGAAGGCAAAAGAGGGTCCAACCCAGAACTAGCAAGCTGTACCTAATAAAGTGTCCACTGAGTGTAAGTTACTCTGGTAAAGATGTCCATCATATTTACAGTGCCAAAAAAGACTGTTAGAATGGATGTAATAAGTGCATTGGGTTTCTTATTATATTGGGATGAATGATATCTGTTTTAACCTCCTATAAACAGAAGAAGTATAAACAGGGGATTTATAAAAGCAGCATAATGTATCTGTATGCAGATGTCATAAGAAAAGTTATGACCGTTCATTATCATACACTGATCTTTGCATCTGCTTACTACATTTATAACACAACTACAGGTGTTATAAGCATTTATGAAATGTGTTTAGAGTGCTCAAAGGCTAAACGATGGTCAGGAATTAAAAAGAAACTTTAAAATGCAGACTGACTGTTTTGCTGTCTGCATTTTAAAATGTCATCTAAATGTAAGCAAAAAACTTTCAAAGAGGATGTAACAGTTTTACACAGTCTTTAAGATTCAATCAAAAGCTAACTTTGCTTTGAGTGTTTTTACTCAAACCAAGTCAGCTTAACCAAACAATGTTAATGAACGCTTCTCATTTGAGATTACTTGCAGCTGAAAACTCTAAACTAAGTCACAGTGGAAACTTTGTGCATTTGCATTCCGTGCAAAAAAAAAAGCAGAAATGAGCTTTTCAGACGAGTGAAGACTGAGAGGAGTTTGTTGAGGAGGGAGAGAAACAACACACCAATTTGTGGCAGCTGAAAGATGACGTCACTGTGGAGGCCACATGCAGGGAACCCACTGCCCTACTGTACAAACACAGAAAGCCAGAGACAGAGAGAGAATGGGTAGGCCAGACTCTCTGAGCCTGTTGCCACTTGTGGGATTGTTCTGCACTCACACCATGTGCTTGTTATACTGGCACTGCAAATAACACCTCTAGTCATGTCACAAGAAAGCCAACCCATTCATCTTAAACAAAAACAGGGGAGGCAGCTTTGTTGTCTTACAAACTGACTTAATTGATTTAAAAACATAAATACTGAAATGGTCCAATTTCATGCAAGGATACCTGCTTAAAGAAGAAATCTACCATCTCTCTCATGTCATTATCATGTGTAAATAGGAGAGTATAGTGTCTACTCATATTCAAATCATTTGGTCATAATCAACATTCATGACAAACATGAGATGAAAAATGTTTAATTCATCACGAGCCTTATGTGTCGTGCATTCAGACAAAAAGAACGAAATGATACATAATTGGTGGGGATTGGACACATGGCAGCTGTGACTCTGGATGACTCACTGCTAAGAGTTTCTGACAAAGCCACCAATAATTATGAGGGAGTGCCAGTTTTGGAGAAAAAAAAAACAAAAAAAAAAAACAGAACAAAACACTAATTACCCCATCATATTCAAGTTGCTTTAATAACATCCACTGTGGTGCTGTGATTGAAGTACGGTCAGTGTCTGCTCTTCATCAAGTATCCATTTACAAGAGGAAACTTAGTGTACCAGCTACACAGACTAAAGCTTTTAGAGTGAAAAATAACAAATGACTTGGAGAGTAAGGCGGTAACAGAAGGCTTGGCAGAGTCCGCAGGATTCGGGGGGGGCACAAAGAGGGCCTTTGGTGAGTGTCATCATTGGCAACCTCCGTGTAAACATAACTGCAAATCCTTCAGATGACATTGGAGATAAAAATGAATCTTTGTAAAGCTTTGATCTGTCCTCTTTGGAGATACTTTTTGAGTTGGATTGAACAAATCCTTAAATAAAAGATCGCAATATTATTTTGTGGAACTACTCCTCACGCCTGTAAACCGAGCATTTTCTCTTTCCCACCACTATCTATACCAGTATCTAAAGGCAAAAGGAACTAAGTAAGTAAGTAATGATTTATCCAGTATTTCTTAATTACTTGATTTTATATTCAGGGTTTTCTTGCCTCAGAATTGGCCTTTGCACAGAAGAATTATTGTTCCATGTACAATAAATTTATTGAGCCTGTGTTACCTTATGTGATAGAAGTCTATGATTTTTTTTAAAGACCATTTGATAAACAAAAAATGTCTAGCATTTTGGAGATGCATTCGAATTGCTTAATTTGTCTAGGCAACATTTTAAAAACTCTGCATATTCAGATCATAATTTCTGGCACTTTAAGAAATAATTTAAGAAAAGTAGGAAATCAGAGCAGTGGATTAGTTAGACATTTTTTCTTAATAATTTCACACATCACATTAATACCTACTGCATATGCAATCTGAAAATGTCAAGTGGTGCAAATGCCCATAGGGAGTGTCTTTTTATGCCACTGCACTGCACTGTAGACTTGGTATAAATTGCAACCAACCAGTTTCAACAAGCAGCTCTACAATATATTGAAAACAGATTTCTTTTGCATGGAAACCAGGGGAAAAAAATAAAAAATAACACACCACCTATGAAGCTGATTTTGGCCACATTAGTTTCCTCTCAGTCACTGAAAAGGTGGACTTACTGATGAAGTTGTTCTCCTTGAGACAGTGGCGAAAGGGGGTGCAGGAATTCGCATCAGCAAATTGTCAACCTGAATGAGACACAATGTCTGGATTACAACTGCGCAGATCACATTGCACAGTGAAATATCTGAGAAGGAAAAAACGCTGACTGATTACAGTATTTTGGTCAGTTGAAACTACACAAATGATTGGAGATCAGCAACGAGGGTCCGTGACATTACTGCAATCTCTTAGGGGAAACATACCACTTTGAATTGTATGATTGCCACTACAATCACAGTTCACCACTTACACAATCAATCGCACACACGCAGTGCTTTCTGTATTCCTAATCAGTTGGATTTTCATCCCAGACTGACAAACATCAGCTGGAAGTAAAACATCACTGTTAGGTGACAAGAAAGGTGGGACATCACCAGTACCCCCAACCAAGCAACCACTACGTGAGTCATCAGTTTGGCAGAACCTGGATGTATGTGCTGTGTTTTTTCAGTCCTGACTGAGAATAAAAGCACAGTGGCCAGGTGAATGCATGTCCCATGACCCACCAGACATCACAAATGCTTTGGGCTGGGCTTAAAGGGAAATACAGCTTAAGTTCAGAAATTTAACATACAACAATATGACATTCCAGTGAAATGTCACAACTGTGGGGTGATAGAGGAGCCTGCGTGGGATGCAGAACCAATGCGCAGCTCTAAAAAGTGATTATTAAAAAGAGAAAAACTAATGCTCCAGGGCTGAATCAATGTCGTGTTTTGTTTTTGTTTTATTTTTATACTTTGGAATTAACCGAATGCTTATGTAAAAAGGCAGACAGCCAAATAAATAGTGTTAGAAGTCCACAAAGCCCAGTATGTAGATCCCGGAGAACCTTCAGTGCACATTCTAGCAGAAACCAAATGCTTGCACAAAAAATAAATGTTTTAAATGGAAATTAAAACTAATTGAGACTCTTGAAAGTCAGTTTCAGTGTTAAAAATTGTGACATGAATAAAATGGTGCAAATCACAAAGGACATTTAAGTCCTTTACATATTTAGTTTTAAAACCTATCTTCTCCTCTACTCCACTAACAATAGCATTCCCAGTGAACAGTGCATTTAGAGGTGACAACCAGTATCACCAGTCTGCTGATATTTTAGCATATATGTGTTTTGTGTTAGTTTCACTGGTGGATATTCATGTACCAATCAATGGCTACTGTTGTGCCCCATGTCATGCTGTGAAAGATGTCAAAAGACCTTTTATACGCTGACAAACAGTGGTGGCTTTAATTAAAGTTGACAAAGTTCAGCACAAACTCACAGGGAGATGATGAATATGGAACAGCTGGAGCTGTCAGGTTTATATTGACTAAAGTCAGGCACAGGAATATTATCTCCATTTATCGAACATGGTAAAATAATGAGCCTAACTAGCGCTATCCATCTTTGGCTGACCTCATCGCCCTCAGATTTCATTGCTAAATGGACTGACTGATTGTGTAAATGTGGGTTTACCCAAGCTTTCCATCGCATCATCTACAGTACACAAATACTCCCATGTCTCAACTCTCCCAAACTCAGACATAAATCAAAGTCACTTGTTCCTCTTTCCTCAGCTATAACAGAAATTATTAACTTTGAATGTGTTTGCCTTGTTTAACATCATCGTCATACTTCAAGGAAAAAATGTGTGCAGGCTTAGAAAGAGCGCTTCAAACGAGACGCACGCCGGCAAAAAAAAAAAAAAGGAACAAGTCGACTGTCAACAGGAAGGGAGATGACCACAAAGAAAAGTCATGAGAGAGATAAGAAGCATAGCCTGCATACAGACACGCAAACTGCGCGATACGACTGAATCAAAAGACCTTTCAGTGGCAACTCAAGACATCTGAGTGCCGATCATGTTTCACCGAGAACAGCCTCTGTGTAGCTCGAATGACGGAAACCTGCCACCTGAACGTCCTGAAATATTATTTTTGAAAACGTCTGAAATAACTAATTCTATTCTCCTGTCACATAAATACTTTAGAGGGACGCTGCGCTAATTTATCAAAACTTGAAAAATGTCGCGTGGGCTATTGTTGTATGCTGAGGTAGAGAAAAAACATAAAGCTATTGCAGTGTAGAAAAGACAAAACGACAAAAGCTTTTTTTCCTCTCTTTCCTGGAGGTGAAGAACATTACACTTTTGTCTATTAGAGAACGGTTAAATGCGGTCTCTTACCGGTGATAGGCTTTGTCAGCTTTCAGACGCGCTCGTGTCTCCTGCGATACACTGTATGCACTGCTCTTCTGCCGCGCTCCAAGCACGCGCCCCCTTTTATTAAGCTCCATTTGTGCCATTCGCGCTCGATCCCTTTCACGACCTCGCGAGCGCATCGATTGGCTTTAACATCCACGACGCAAATCCTTCCGCTTACCAAATGGCTTTTCAGCGCTCACGCCCTCTCTGCCTCCCCACTACTGCCTACCCGGCATCATCCTTTTTGATTTCCAGCCAGAGCAGGGTATGGATTTGTGTTTAATGGCTCTACAACTCCCCCCCGGCCCTCTGTCTTTCATTAACTTCCTGATATGTTGTTCGTTTCTTTAAATAGGAGTCAGGGATACTGAGCTAAACTGAAAGTTATCCAAAGTGTGTTATTTTTTTAATCAGACTAAATTCAATTTAAGATTCTTGTTGGAAAATAGTAATAAAGTATTATAATTTAAATAAGATAGGCCTGACAAAAAAAAAAAGACATTTGTCAGATTTATTTATACTGTTAAATAAATGTTGAATAGTAATGGTTGTAAATAACATTATATATTTCACATTTTCTCAATCGTTTTCTGTTTAGATGTAGTCCTGTGATGGATTGAACCTGTCCATGATGTAGGCCTCTTATCCAGTGCCAGCTGGAATAGACTCAAATTGCAAGGCTGCAACTTCCCCAACACATAAAATGAAGCCATTGCACAAGTGCAAAAAAACCGCCAATTCCTCCAATGCACACTTGAGGCCTGCTCTAAAAGAAAGTCAATCCCCATAGACTCCCAGGTTAAAATGCCCAAATTCAGCAATGAAATCCATAGATGAAAATAATTAAAGTTTACAGCCTTGGGTCTATAGCTAACTTTCCCTTCCACAACTGTGTAGCGGATAATTTTTTTTTTTTTTTTATATAACTCACCTGTTCGGGCTTTGTTAAGGCTTAAAGCTAGGGCGTGACCACTTTGATTGGTGCCAGCCAGTCACCTTGCTAATATGAGTCACTGAACTGGATCTCTCCACCGTGTTTGTGGTGTTGCTAGCTTTTTCCATTTTTAATGGCGTTATCTGACAAATGTTAAGGCTTACTGTATGGTGCAGCCCTTCTAACAAGTGTGTGCTCCAGTTTTGGCGAGTGAAATTTGAGTCTGTTAGTCTGTTACTTAGCACTAGTTAGCAGGTATCTCTGTCTGTGCATTGCACCCATGCAGTCTATGAATGTTAACCAAGCCTTCTAGCATTAGCTAATGATTTAGCACTCTCATTCAAATATGACCACTTCTGTCTCCAAAAAACAAAAATGGCGGCGGCCAAAATGCTAACTTGAGGCTTCAGAATATGGAGTCCAGAAATCTTTTATATGCAGTCTATACAGTCTACAGATAGGCTCAGGTCCCCTGTGACTCTCTACAGTTTTTCTGATAGAGATCCTTTAAGGAGAACAACATTTTCCAAGGACCCTGTCATAATTGTAAAAGTGATTAAAGTTTTTTCTTACTAACATGTTATTGTACTGTTGTTTGCACTGTGTTACCCCATGCTGCATTGCATTGTGATGTGTTGTACTATACATCTTTCACTGTTTAACTAGGTTCTGTTGCACTTGCTGTGTGTCTGCACTGAACAGTACAGTGTGTTGCCTTTGACACAGCTACCCATTACAGCAGCAGTGTAATGTGCTGTATATTTCAGCATCACACATTAACAATGCATGCTGTGTTACGCTGTTATGTTGTTCCAAACTCTGTTGCATTGTGTTGTGTTCAAGGCCAGACTCAGGAGTGTTTTAGAATAATTTTGATGCCTTGGTTGTTGCCAGGCAACAGCTGTCCTGAAAGAGAGATGAATGGGTGTCCCTGGGCACTTTTTCATCTTCATCTTTCCTTTCATCTTTTTCTTCTCAACACCTCTCTTTCAGACAGATTATGTTGAGTATAGATGCAGTCTTACTTAAGCTCTTTCTAGCAGTTTCTCTCCCTCGGCAGATACTTACAGGAGATCAAGGTGTCAGCTTTGTGAGTCTGAAGACATGATTCACATGGTATTAATCTCACTGGTGTAATCGAAGGAGTAGTGGCTTCTTCTTTCTAATAAATCTTACCAAAATGTACGTTAGTGCTGATCAATCCCCAGCTTTTCTTCATAAAATATTAAGTTATCAAATAGCTGGTTTTGATCCACAGCCATGTTAAGGCCTCTGCTTCTCATTCATTTACCAGCCTGGTAGTCTAAATTGGGCTTAAAAATTCTCTGCAGGGTGCTTGGGTAGTGCAACCTACTGGCACCTTTTCACACAGCTGGCTGAGTTCATCATGTTCATGTACCTCATCATCCAAATCAAATTCAGTGCCTGTTACAGATGACCAACAGGGAGTCTGTCAGCACATAAGACTCTCCCTTCTCATGATGTTTCACACAGCACACTGCTGTGTACTATCTCAGTAGAGCACTTCACCCTCAGACTGCAGATTTACTTGTGGTTCCTAGGGTATTTAAAAGCAGAATGGGAGGCAGAGCCTTCAGCTTTCAGGCCCCTCTCCTGTGGAACCAGCTCCCAGTTTGGATTCGGGAGTCAGACACCCTCTCTACTTTTAAGATTAGGCTTAAAACTTTCCTTTTTGATAGAGTTTATAGTTAGGGCTGGATCAGGTGACCCTGAACCATCCCTTAGTTACACTACAATAGGCCTAGGCTGCTGGGGGCTTCCCATGATGCACTGAGCACTTCCTCTTCATCACTTCCTTTCACTCTCCATGTGTTTATACACCACTTGCATTTAATCATTAGCTATTATTAAACTCTGTCTCTCTCCCATAGTGTGTCTTTTGTCCTGTCTCCCTCTGCTCTCTTCTGTTTCCCCTCACCCCCAA
>VUQI01025715.1:0-10280 GCA_015106735.1 Paratilapia polleni | reverse complement strand
ATCTGTACCACATTCAGATGAAATACCACCTCCCATTTTTACTGGCTTAGTTGATGAGAGAGAAGAGTCTGAAGATGTTTTGTCTCCAGATTGTTATTGAAATCCAGATTGTTGAAGCTGCCGTCTTTTGTGATTTGGAAAAGTGCAAAAAATTTAATCTGAATGAGAAAAAAGAAAAGAATGGATTTGCATTTTGTGACAAAATTCATGTGATTGAATATTTTTACTGGTATTTTTGAACTCAGCATCTTTGAATTAAGTAATATCAGCTATTTTCTAGAAAGCAGCAGAAATTTAATTTTTTAATGCAGGGCGGTGTTTATATGTTATATGTAATTCACTTATCCACAATACTTTCTATGTGAATGACATTTAATTTTGTCCTCTCTTACTCAGATGTAGATCTTTTTTTTTTTTTCAGCACAAGGCCTACAGGATGACCTGAAGGTAACAGAATGTAATTCAATTTCTGAACCCTTTATATTTAAACTGAATGGAACATACCATGTCAGGTCAACCCAGCGTTCACAAACTTTAAATATGTAAAAAGAAAACTTTCTGGTGAAAGGCTTACATATGTTATCCAAAATCCTGAATGTTAGAGCCAGTGATTACTATGAGCGGCTGTGGATCATGAGGTCAAGTAGGTCATCCACTTATCAGAGGGTGGGTAGTTTAATGCATGGCTCAGTCTGCATGTTCAAGTGTCCTTGGTCCTTGGTCATTAGTGTGTGTTAGTATCAGAGTGAAAGAGCTGTATGTATAAAATATAAGTGCTGAATGGGTGAATGAAACGTGTAGTAGTAGGCGCTTTGAGTAGCTGATAAGAATAGAAACTGCAGCATATATAGAAATACAATAAATTTAAAATTTTACAGAAGATGGATCAAAATGTAGAAGAAAATTATTAAAAAAAAACCAAACTGTATCTTCATTTTTGTTTAGGAGACAGATACTATATTCTCTAACAGATCTGAAACTATTTGCGCCTTGAGCATTTTTTTAATTAAAAAATTTTAACATTCACTGTTCAAAACAACGTATAAATTAAAAGAACAAGTATTAGCTGGAATTTAAAAAAAAAACCTTTCTGTGCATTTTCGTAGGTGGTTCAGTTTGGCAGAAACTGCCTTTAAAGATGGTTCTCGAATGAAAATGAAAATTCAATTTTGACAATTAAAAAAAAGATTGTATTAAAAAAAATGCATAGTTTTCATTAAAAACTTTTTCACTAAAAGTTCCATGGCTAGAATCCAGATAAATACAAAAAAATAAAAATAAAAAACATTCCAATAGTCACTTTCACCTCCAAATCTCCAAAAAAATTCAGAAATACATATTCTCTGCTATACTTTACTATTTCAGGTTTTAATCATCATATTTTCTTACTAAAACACCAAGAAAAGAAAGGTCTGCTCTTATTCATTTTTATCCTTGCTTTCTGCGATTCTGTCTGATATTATGGTGCCTTTAATCTCTGTGACTTCGTGGAGGTGCTAGGTACTGCTATATTCATTTGATGCAGAAAATTTCAGGAGCTTTAACTTCTAAAAGCTCAACTAAAACTGATATTTTTGATGTGAAAACTATTCATCTATGACCTGCTTTTGAAGACATTAGATGAAAGGAGCAGTGAAGCTATTTCTGTCTCAAACTTGGGCACTGTTGAGTCTTAAAATGATTGACAACCATGTCACTGGATGGGACTGAATAATATCCTGGAAGCAACAGAGAGTGATGTATTTATGTGATAGTGATATATTTTCATTCTATATGATGCATTTAACAATGACCATTCAACAGGTACATCTAGACTAAAAGGGGAAGACTATAAATTAGAGAAAAAATATAACAGCTTACATTAACTCACATTTTTTTTTTATCATGCACTCCTTTTTTTTATTGATTGTCTCTCCATCCTTTCACTTCACAACCAGATGCTCCAGGAGGAGGTGGAGTGATTGACAGGCCTGTGTTCTGTTCCTGCTGGATAATACCCTTCCCACCTCTCTCGTTGCCTGGGTGACAGATGGGTTTTCTCTGCTGTAACACTCGGTTTCCATCTCTGTCACCTCAGATTGCTGAGTGAGAGAGAGGAATGGTGGTTGATTCTTAGTCAATCCTACAGTTCCCATGACAAATGACAGCGGTACAGACAAACAGTGCACAGTGAGTCGTTTATGTTTCTTGCTGTGACATTGTCTCATAGTCTATCACACTCTGCTCACACCAATCTTGCACACTATTCTCTTTCTGGAATGTGAGCTGACATTAAAAGCAGACTGTGCCTCTCTGTGATTCACAGTGATGATATTTCTCTGCTCTCCCTTAGATGATGCTTAAGTATAGAGCTTTGGCTTCCTGCACTAGCAGAGGTAGGAGTCTTTGATTCAAAACCAACTAGAACAGGTCAAAAAACAGCCTGGAGGCAGCTGCTTCCTCAGCTAAAGTAACTCTCATTTTGGTTCTCTCTCCCTTTCCTTCCCCCTTTCTCTTTGTCACTAAGCATCATCTCTAACAACGTTGCTAATAGCGCAGCTCATCATTCACACTGACAGTGCCCATGGCACAATTGGGGCAGTGCCAAGTGAAATAGATGACATCATCCATTGTGCTTGTGCACCAGTCCAGTCAGGCTTTGAGGCACCAATGTGAAGATTGGACTTGATTAGCGCTGAGACCATGACATAATCCTTTAGTCAGTTTCCCTGTGGAGGCCCTGACATCATCCATCTGAGTCAATTATTGCTATCACAGGTGTCTAATAATCTGTTTTATTGTCTTGACTAGTAATGATTACAGGTCCCAGATCATTCCTGAATGAATGTGGAAATCTATCACCTTTAACCAGGTGTGAAGAATGACTCATATCTAGACTGTCTGTGTGCCTGTATGTTCAGTTAAACAAGCACACCTGCTATATATTCTGATTCAATCCTTGTGCTTTTTCCATACTATCCCTATACCAATCCTATATTATTCAAAATCACGGTTTCCCGTCCCTTCCCATCCCACCCCCTCCAGTATAGGTTTATAAAGTCATCTTTTGGCTTCTTTCATTGGTAGCAGTAGAAACTCATCTTACTATTGAGTCAGTGTTTCTTCCTATTAAGCTCTTCTTCTGTTAGATCTCTTCAGAAAACAAGAGAAGCCTTGCAACAAAAAAAAAAAGAAAGAAAAAATCTACAACACACTACAGGTTTTTGCTTTTCTTTCTATCTTTGAAGCATGATGGCAGTCTGAAAACAAAAGAAAGAAAAATAGAAAATCTGGGGAAACACTCATAAGATTCCCTGACAGAAGGAGGTAAGTTCCCACGGGGACATAAGACGGCAAAACACAACTGAAGAACTGATGACAGGTATTACTGGAATGTGCGAGTATTTATGTACACAGTTATAAACACATTTTTGACAGGTTACGCCTCAGAAAGGTGATGAACCTATTTCTGATTAGGTGAATGCAAAAGAGATTAAACTCAAAATGCTTTCATTTACTGTAAAATTTCCTTTTTGGGTTCTCACAAGAGTCTCTCTTTTTTTTTTCTTCCTATATGTCAGTGTCTCTGTGTAATTACAGGTTCCCATTTTTGTACATCTGGACCCCCCTTTTTTCAGCTTTTCTGTCCTTATTTTTGCTCTACGTTTTGTGTTGGTGTTTGGAGGTAAGTATATTATCTCCCTGTTGGGAGCCAGACATGTGAGAGAAGAAGCAGATAAGGGAACACGGTGAGACGCTGAGCTGTCTTGCAGTGATAATTAAGGAAGAACCAGGTGGACAAGTGTGAGTGCCGAATTAGTCATAAGGGGCTAGATACGTGTACACACACCTTGGTATGCACAGACAGACATGCACATGACCACACAAAAATACACACCTGCATCCTGTCACATCTCAGAGCAATCTTCACACATTTTGTTCAGCAGGTATGTGACATGTTTAATTATGGGTGGATAATGAGCATCATTTCAGATGCTCAAACATGGAAGGGTGTGTTACAGGAGGACGCTTCACAGGATATACTCCATGCACCAGTGTTACCCACGTAGTTTGCATAAGAGCTGGAATACACACGCGCGTGCACCCACACACACAAACACACACACAGTGTCTTCTAAATACAACAGTTGACTATCAGAACTGGAAATCATTTCAGCCACATTTCATAATACAGCCAGTGGCTTATAGTGTCGTCCCAACATATATGTAAAGCAATTCTTTTGGACTTTAGGGTGTAATTTTCAGCATCTAAAAATACTTAAAGGTAAATACAGTAGAACAACAGCAGCAAAAATTGGCAGTTTTGAAGGAAAGCAGAAACAATATACACTCCTCAACACCATTACACCACCAGCCTGAGCCTGAACCGGTGTTACAAGGCGGGATGGATCCATGTTGTCATACTGTTTATGCCAAATTCTGACCTTTCCATCTGAATGTTGCAGCAGAAAATGAGACTCATCAGACAAGGCAATGATTTTCCACTCTTCTATTGTCCAATTTTGGTGAGCCTGTGCGAATTGTAGCCTCAGTTTCCTGTTCTGTGGTCTTCTGCTGCTGTAGCCCATCTGATTCAAGGTTCTAACTGTTGTGCATTCAGAGATGCTCTTCTGCACATCTTGGTTGTAACGAGTGGTTATTTGAGTTACTGTTGCCTTCTTATCAGCTCGAAGCAATCCGGCCATTCTCCTCTGACCTCTGACCTCATTTTAACCCAGAGAACTGCCACTCAGCATTCTCTGTAAACCCTAGAAATGGTTGTGTGGGATATTCCCAGTAGATCAGCAGTTTCTGAAATATTCAGACCAGCCTGTCTTGCACCATCAACCAGGCCAAGTTCAAAGTCACTTAAATCACCTTTCTTCCCCATTCTTGGTTTGAACTTCAGCAGGTCATCTTGGCCATGTCTACATGCCTAAATGCATTGAGTTCCAGCCATGTGATTGGCTGATTAGATATTTGCATTAACAAGCAGTTGAACAGGTGTACTTAGAAAAATTGCCAGTGAGTGTATTTTTAAGTAATGAGTACCTTTGGAGTATTTTAACAGAACACAAGAAATATGCTGTTATCATTTTTTTCGGTTAATAAGTACTAAAGTAACACAAGCGTACAGCCTGCATCCCAAAATAATGTGTAATTGCAATGAAGGGGAGGTTAGATACTCTATAATGCAGCATGCACTGAAATGAACAAATATATTTTAGCTTCCTTTCATCTTCTTCTAGGTGACATCAATAAATGTGAACACAGCAGTTACAAAATAATAGATACAAAATGACGTGCCAAAGGTAAGGGATTGTGGACAATATTTGACACACAAAGCACATTCTGGCTGCGCACATCCTGGTAACTGTGCTGATAGCTGCTAGTGAGCAGCGAACATATCAGTAATTCTGACAGCATCAGTATAAGAGAGGGGAGAAAAAACGCTCAAATGTGCTATTTGCAGTGAAAATGCCTCAGCATTACGGTGTCACATTGACAGTGTGTGCATACAGATCACACAGGAGTGAAAGAGGCACGTGGCCTGACAGCAAAAATCCAAATGCAACATTCATGTTGAAAATGCAAGCAATGTGTATGTCCATACTTGCAAAGAGACATTTCATTAAAGCCATCCCCTCAGACACATAATTGTGATAATCACTCATGACATGTATGGCTTTACCTTACCAGAGTTGGTAGATTATTACATAAAACTGCATGCCGCAGCACGAACATCACTACGTGAGCAGCGCTCCAAGTCATGACAGCTGCTAAGAACTCTAAGGGCACAGAGTGGGTGTACAACTATGATCCTTCAATGTATGCTACATTATGCAAAGACAGGAGCTCCTGATACAGTATGACTCAAGGACATTTTGAGTTGGAATTATTTTGTGTGCATGTCTGTAATATGTGCAACATGTCACCTTGCCCCAGCATGTGCTGCAGCAG
Source organism: Paratilapia polleni (assembly GCA_015106735.1). Lineage (NCBI taxonomy): Eukaryota > Metazoa > Chordata > Actinopteri > Cichliformes > Cichlidae > Paratilapia > Paratilapia polleni. Next base: position 4,340 of record VUQI01025715.1, on the reverse strand, counting down.
TTTGTTATTCCTCACGGAGAGTCTTACAGGATTTATCAAGGTGCACTTTTTTTCAACCAGCTGGCATAACAAACTTTACTCAACCCTCACGAAACACAAACTGAGAGTCACATGATGTGAGCTGCACTTGTCATCGTTGGTGTCTGCTGCTATTCGAGTGAATCACACCCTGACAGAAACATGACTTTCTGTATTTTTTTTTTGCCAGGAGACTATTCTTTCTTTGCTCAATCGCACCCTCTGTGCTATCGCTCCCCCTGCTCTCTGTCTTTCACTCTGTCCTTTGCGTTGCTCTGCACCCACTGTTTTTGCCTAGATCTCAGAGAAACTAGTCACCATCAAGGCCCACGGTGCATGGACTCCACATATCCTGGGAAATTCATAAAAACAAATTAGAAAACATGTATGATTTGTGAAGCAAAAAGAGGGAGTTGGGGGAGGAAAAGAAATCAAACGCCAACAGGGACAAGGGAGTGAGAGCGGTGGAGAGATTGATATGATGTGTGAAGAAGCTTCTCTCATTATGTGTGAAAATTAACCCATGTGGTCCCCTCTCCTTCTCCACAATTACCAACATGCTGCTCTATCATTAGTGGGATTAAAATGCACTGGGCACCATATAGTAAAACCACAATGAGACTTACATGAGCACACAAGCCCTTTTCTCTCTTCCGAATTTCCTTGCTTCTTTGACCAGCTGAAACAGATGCATTTCAGATTGCATCAAATAAACCACATCATTGATGCCATCTTTTACTAAAACCTATTTCCTACCTTTGAGAAAAGCTATTCACACTATCAGCCCTCCTTTAGCTCTGCCTTTCTGCCTTATAACTGCTCCGTCACATAATCATGTCTGCATTTGCCAGAATCTCATTTGGTGATACCTTCCATGATGCAGGGAATTTATTATCAGGCGGAGCAAGGCTGGTTTGTTTTTGATAGTCCTTCCACAGGCCCTCTGTTGGGTTTCCTAGCAACAGGTTTGTGTGAGGGCTGGTGCAAAGGGGGGATAGCAGTGTCCCCATCCTGATTACCCTCTAATTACTTTAATGGAAGCGAGGCTCTCTGGATATGTACCCCCACCTGCTCACAGTCTTTTCTTAGACATCCATACATTGGCAGCTATGAAAGCAGCTGCTTATCCACTGTGTATTTTCTCCTATTTTAATGCTGCGGGGGCCACTTGAGCTGTTTTTTTTAAATACAGTTAAGCAGTGAACTTGCTCATTGGTGGATCAGCTCTCCTTTAAGATGAAGAATTGTAGCAGCATCTTAGTTGTGAGCGTGTTAACATGCTGAGATTAACATTTAGCTGAAAGCAGTGCTGCGTATCAGCCTCACAGGGCCAACAGCATGGCTGCAGACTGCCTTGTCTTGTTCCAGCAACAAACTGCTGTCACACCCTGCTGCATGAAATACACAAGCATTGTTATAGTGCACCTACAAAGCAATACAGTACACACAGTTACATGCATGCACACCTCACATGCAATTTATTGTCACTCACTTGTTCTTCATCTGAACTGTGCCATCACTAGAGTACCCATGGATACTGTGAGTCTAAGCATAAAAGTGTGTATAGGAGCTAAGAAAAGGAAAAACAAGCTGGGCAGGAAAGAAGAAGAAGTGGAGGAGGTGGGGGGAAACGACGAGGAACTGAGGAGGATGAAAAGGTACGATATTTTGCCTGCTACAAAGAGTTTCCCTGAAGTAACAGAAACTGTATTTCCAAACTCGTAACGTGGGCATGGATGTGTGTCTTTGCATGTGTGTACATACTCTAGGCATGTGCGTTCATACAAACGGACCCCACCCGATATTGTGTGGGTGGATTTGTTGAGCGAGCTGGAGCAACTTGTACAGCAATAAAAGATGTTCCTTTAGGCTAAATGCAGAATTCACCTCAGTGCATGTCTCACTCTCATTATTTATGGCTGTGATCTAATTCATATTAAAGGCCATGACATAATGAAGCAATGAAATCCATATACCCATAAAGTGCCATAGCTATTCCCTCACAATGATTAAGTTAATCTAATTTTGATTGGGCTATTAACATATTTGGTCATTTAATAAGATGGACCCTGTGATTATGTAGATTGTTGGAGCATTCCCATAATACAGAGCTATGCCAGACATGTAACTCTAATGGCTTTATATAGAATGTAGGTCTGCAGAAACATACTTTCGACTGAAATGCCCACATCCTGAGGACACAGCTTGAAATGCAAATTAACAAAAGTCAAGAAAAGAAAATTCTACTACAAAAGTAAATGTTCAAGATTTGTTCCAGCTCAGTCATTTGTTTGTGTCATTTCCACTCAGCTTCCAGCTAAGGCCCACATGCCTGCAGAGACCAGCGCGGTTACTATGGTGAAGAGCTGTGAAACAGTGTTTACCAATCTTGCATTGCTTTTCCTTTCACTCCTTTCTCATTTTGCCATGATTTAATAAGAGCATCCCGGTTTGCTTTCCTTAAAAATATTCTTTAACAGACCCAAAACTGAGGACCACAAAAGGCCTGTCACAAATCCATCAAAGTATTGCGACTTAAGTGTAGCAGTGACGGCATCTATCCTTACGGTAAGTGCTGCTGCAGAATTAGATAGGGGCTGCTGGTGAGTCAGAGCGTGTAGGCCCAAGAAGGCTGGATGAACAGAAAGAGGAGTCTATGTATAGAGAGCGTCTTTGCAGCCAGCTAAAGACGCTGACAGCTTCAATACACAGTTGATTACATAACAACATAGCTGTCATACTTCTATGGAAAACATATATGTGTGGATGAAGCACAAAGGGCTATACTCCTCATCTCAGAGATTTGTTTTCATGCCCAACTCATCACTAAACAATGAGTCTTTGAAGATGTTATGCCCACTACTACCCACCCGCCCACACCAATCAGTCATGGCAGCTTATCCAAAATACTATTCAAACCCACTCATTCTGGCATGAGTTAGCTGTGTTATTGGGGAAGAAGGTGATAAGACTGGATTTATTTTCTGTGCATGATGTAAAGTTGCTTCTTTAAATACTACCCTGTATTTATGCATGTGCACTTATCTGCATGTGATTTTAAGTTGTCACAGAATATATGTGCATTCAGCTTGTGACTGAATGTGCACACATTTGTGAGAGCTCTTGTATCAGTGAGTTTCGGGTGCTTCTCTCATTTCCAGCCTCCTGCTCCAGCTTTGTCACCAGTGCTGTGCATCTCTGTGTGAACTCCCAGAGCACGGAGTGCCTGCATTAGAAGTAAGGTGTCAAATTCTCTACAAATGCACCTGCCTCTGTTACCTGATGATTGTTCACCAGTTCCACAGCTAACTGGGAGCCAAATTGTTTTTGTGACGTTCACTGCAGTGGCTGCTCATTTTGATTTGAGGCTCAAACAGACAGAGCTGGGGGATTACTCGTAGAAAATGTGTGTCTGTGTGATCTTGCACAAGTAAGTGCATGCACACATAGCCACAGAACCTCATAGTGTGTCGTATTCTCTTGCTTTCATTAATGAGTCAGCAGATTTTGCCCTGTGAAATGTCCCTCAGGTTAAAAGAGTGAAGGGAGCTTTGGAAAAGGGCATCTCCCTATTTGACATTCCAGTTATTGCATAACTGTCTAATCTCCTGTTCTGTGTCATTCCTGTTTTAATGGGGATTAAACCCCACTGGGGATGGGGAAACATTTTATCTTTCACTGCCTATTGATACACACATGCACACAAGACACACACCAACAAGGCTGCAGCAAATGTGCTTTTCTTTTTGACAAATGACATAAAAATGAAAACATTTAAATATTTATTTTCTTTTGGAGAGAGACTGAAAGAGAAATGGCATTAGCTGCACCTCACATGTGCCCAGATGGCCTATGTGAATCTTTGCCAAGGCACTGGGCTGCATTTACAAAAGAGCTTAGAGTGCTGACACAATCAGACTAATTATAATTTCAATTGTACATTTGAGTTACAAGAAGGATTATTGTGTCTGAAGAAGACTATACAGAATATTACAGGATGTTATGATGAATCCTATACACTATTTACCACAATGCTATATATATATACAGCTCTGGAAAAAATTAAGAGACCACTGCAAATTTTTCAGAAATCAGCATCTCTACATATATGACAGTCATTCCATTCCAGTGTCTCTTGAATTCCAACACAAGCACACCTGTTTCTACCTAATAAGGTACTGATGAGGTGATCACCTGAACCAAATCTTATTTAATGAGGAAAAGTATAAAAACCATTGCTGTGGTCATCACTATCCTCTTGCAATAGGACCAACTGGATGGCAAAAACAGTGCTAGTAGTACATCAAAAGTAACTGGAATAA
>VUQI01025714.1:29504-43781 GCA_015106735.1 Paratilapia polleni | reverse complement strand
CCCCCTCTGTCTTCAGGTACATTTGTTCAGTTATAAGTGAATTGATTTTTAAAGTGGCCATGTTGTAATTCAAAGACATGATAGGGATGCATTTTGACTAAGACTGTCCTGTGGCACAGACCCTAATTATAAGTGAGCAGTTAGTGTTTTGAGGATGGGCCCACTGGGTAAAGCAATTCACAGATGCATTAGAGAGATTTAACATTCTTACTTGTGTGGAGCTAATAAAAGAAAGCTTACTTTACTTTGACTATTTCAGTCTCTGTTGTGACGCCTGCTCTGTTATTGTGCATGAAAGTTTCCTCTTCATTAAGACGATTCTCCATGCCAGGCACTATCCTGTCCACAGTAACGTGGGTAAACAAACCTCACTTGATGCTGATGATGATACAGTCTGTGAACAAAACAAGACTGTGAAATCGCTGCAAAGAAATGAAGGAGACACTGATTAAACTGTAGAAGGCAGCAGCGATGATTAAGGACAGAATGACAGCAGTTCAGATGAATCTTCACCATCAAACTCTCAGCTGCAGGATTAAGGCCTGATATCCTGTGGCAAATATTGTTTACTTAAATTAATAGCGTATAACAATGATAAAATCTGGTATAAAGGGGTCCCACGGGTGTGTTAAGGCTACTTTCTTTGCTGTATGTTGAGAAAATTTTGACTGTAGGTTCTTGGTGGCAAAGTACAAATGGGTATTAAACGCAATATTTTCCAACTGGCTTTGAGTGTTGCTTATCAAATGACAAATGACATGTTCTCAACTCAGAAAATTGTTTTGTCATGTTGCAGCTAGAGCATGACCTCTCTCATGCTGCATGACCATGAGACATGCACTTAACAGGAGTGAAACTGCTGCCTATCATACCCTCAAAGGCCCTCACAGTTTTACAGTAAATCATTTTTAACACAGTGGCTTATCAGAGTTCAGAATATTTTTTTTTTTTTTTTGAAAGTTCATCCAGATCCAATTATGAAAGTCAAAAATATATTTCAGGTTTGTCTATGTACGTATTATTTATTTCAGTTTTCCCATTTACATTCTGCCTCTATCTGCTGTAGTGATTGGATGTTAACCATAAAGAGTGTGACTTCACTAAACATTATTAACTATAAAAACATGCCAGTAGGCAGCCTGGTAATTAATTAGTTAATTAATACACTTAATTAATAAAACAGTAAAAGTGTTTCCTCTCAAATACACAGGTACAGTATCTCTTCATCTGGCCTATTTAAAGAGCCAGTTCATCCAAATGACCAAAGCGGACTATATTCAGGATGCTGACAGGTTTCATTCCCCTGGACAGACCACAGTGGTGTTTTTTTAATTTTTCTTTTTTTTTTTAAGAAATCTTTTAAGCCATAAGAAAGTGGAGATAAGCAGCCAAATAATTTAAAATGACATGACGCAGTGGGTTGGTTTTTCTTCTATTCTGCTAAATTTTTTGTGACCTGCTGCCACCGATCACAACTCTGTGTGTGTGTTTTTGTTGGGGATAATCACGTGTATCACAAACATTCAGTGCTGGTGTAAATTCATAGTCATATTTTGGGAGTAAAAAAATAAGACCCATTGATGAAGATGATGTTGGAGGCAAAGTTGCAGTGGTGGTTTTTCTGAGTAATTCCTCTGCTTCTTTCATGTTTTACTTTGGAAGAGAAAAGCATGTGTTTTAAATATTGTGGGAAAGTGTCCCTTGTGTCTCCCCTGAAATCTACACCTATGAACAGCTTTATTGTTTCTGCAGGAGCCTACAGAAACCAACAAGCATCCCAAGATGAAATGAGTAGCTGACTGGCAACAGTTTGGATAAATGATGAATGTTTCAGTTTGTGGTATTTATAAAAATGTGAAACTTCCCTGGGGCCAGTTTGTATTTTCTTTTTTAAAAAAGGTCATTGTTATCAATTTGGGCTCCAGCCACATACAGAATCTAAAACTAAATTAATTAACCAGAATTAACACTCTGCTATTACAACTGGAAAATAAATTTAAAATAATTATTTTTACTTATAGAAACATTAGTGGGTCTGCAGGCTCACTGGTTTATGTTACAAGGCAAAAGTCATTATTCTGCCTCCATATCACGAATAACTATCACTGCATATGTTGAAATTAAAGCCGAGAAGCTCTCTATGCGGCTTTTAATCGCAGCCCCCGTTCTTTATTCTCCTCCACTCGAACCGGCCGAATAAAAGTCAATTTCTGAATATTATCTGCCACTTCTCTTTTAACAACAAATAGAAAACTGGACATGAAGCCAGAGCACGTAGCCTGCCTTCGTGTGGGTGCATTTGTGCATGCAACAGTGGAGACAAAACAAATGTTTCCTGCAGCATGAAAGCAGTCAGTTCAAGTGTTTATTATATCAGGAAGCATTTACTAATGTATACTTGCGTCGTCTGACTGGCTCCGAACTTACTTTCATTCTTTTCTGAGGCTGCAGAATGAAAATGAATATCACTGCCATTCTTAGGAGGAATACGAGGGAGAGTAAGATCAAGAAGAGCAAATTTCAGATGAAATCTGTGCAACTCTAATATGTCATGTTTTTTGTACACTGAATGATAAGATAGAAACGTATAAGATTTATATTTCTCATGCTGTAATTTACTCATGAAAGTGTCACATTTTTCCCATGCAACATGATATTTACTTGATTCATACTTCTATGCCAGAAATACAGTTAGGTCATTTTGGTTTTTCAGCCTAATGATGGCCTCCCTCACATGCACTGACGTCTCTTTGGGCCTCATTTTTAAAATACAGTGAAAAGCTATAAAATAAAAATCCAACATTTTGAATCAGCTTCAGATATTACGTCTGCTTTATTTGTTTAATTTGGACCCTCTCAAACTGTGGGGGACTCTGTTTAAAAATGTCTGTAATTCCTACACAGTTAATGTAAATCTTTTTTGTAAAGCCCCTTGAATTAAAACTGAAAATCTGCACTTTAATCACTTCTTGATTGTTTGATTTAAAATCCACTTTGGTGGTGCACAGAGGCAAAACTAACTGTATGTTGGATGAGGAAAATTTGAAATTGATCGCTTTCATGTTTAAATTATAGTGTGAGACATATATATTTTATGAAATACAAAAAACATTAACATTTACTATATGTTTTATTCCATTTCTTTCTCTAATGTGATTAAGGGAAGTTGGACAAAATGAATAACCCAGTCTCAGCAGATCCTCTGTTGCTATCTTGAATTTTTATTTAATACTTCAGTTCAGGTACAATGCTATAAAGTAGTTGGGGTTCAGAGGCTATTTTTAATGGAGCTCTGATACTGTGATTCATCATGGCAACGGATGACTGGAGTGTCCATTATAATCCAGTGGAATATGAATGTGTGTCAGTGTGGTCCTTGAAGTTAAATGTTCCTAAACACTCTAAAGATTTTCAACTTGAATATTTAAATCATCAAGACCTGATGTGTCATTTAGGTCTTCTCTTAATATTTTGAGTGTAGTTAAATCTAGTAAGACTGATATTGGTTATTTTCAGTAGAAGATATGTTGATGTTCAAACTTTAAAATTTTAGACATCTATTGTACATTTCAAAGTGCTGGTTCACAAAATTTAATGATTGTGTTTCCAGCCTGGATTCAAAAGGTCACTTTAAACTACATTTAGTCCACTTTTATCATTTCAGCCTCATCTTCACATCATGTCCAACAACATGCCGACTGTGGCAGACATTTTTCCATCTGAACTGTTACAGCTTGACAAATGATGGCCACCTGTTGCTTTGGCATGTTCTTGAGAGCACTTGCGATCGATTTTTTTTTTTTTTTTTTTGCATGCATGGAGATGCATTTCAAAATAGCACTCATGTGGATGAGATTTTTTTTTTTAAATGAAAGCGGAAAATCCCTGTTTTAAAAAATACCCGTGTACGTGTAGATGTAGCCTAAAAGTCTATAAAAACATGACCTTGTCTATTTTTATCTGTGACCTTAGTAAACACTTTGGTCTCAGTCTTAGTTTCAAGTCTTACTGAATACAATTTATTTAGTGAATTATGGTCCATACTGATATCCAAAGGGGCATGAAGCTTAAACGTTTACTTTTAAGTGAACTTATAACTGACAGGGTGCAATAATGTCCCATTTAAAGCATCAAGATGAAACCTTCCAAAATGCTTAGCTTGACACTAACCATTGGGGGATGTCATGGTGGTGACCTCCATCTTTTATATACAGTCTATGGTCTTTACTGTTGCAGGATGGATAACCGTGGTAACCAAAGAACATGCACAACTTTTACCACCAGAGGGCGACACATACCTTATTATATGTCAGCTGAACGTGGACAAATGCACCGATAAAGGGGCCTGTAAGAAACTCACTTCCCTAATGGCATCCCTCCCAGGAATAGAACTCAATAATTTATAACAGGCACTCATAAATTTCAATGAGTTTTTAATTAGGAGGAGCCCAGAGTAATTGTCTCTCAGGCAGTTTCAACAGGAGGAAGATCATGCTGACAGATTGACAGAGTCTTTGTGGCAGATTGCTGCAAATCACCTAATTATAAGAAGAAGTCAAACTTTCAGCTTTCGATGATGATTATTTTGGCTTTACTGGATAATTTCACCATCAACAGGGAAAGGAAAGGGCTACAGAGTGCGTGCATTTGAGGATCATGTGTAATGAATGTGTGGTATTTTGCATTTGTTTTTTCTTGCTTTTTGTTGAGTTGCTTATTTAGAAAAGCACAGTTATAAACCTATATATTTTTTAAACTGAAAGGTTTGTAAAGTATTATTTTATTTTTCATTAATGCTGCTTACATGTTCTTAAGGTTTGGATTTAGCTTTAAGTCATCCATCTAAGCAAAAGTGGTCCAAACCACCATTGTGAAAAACTGCACACAGGTACATTCCCAGATTTTAGGTGAGCTGAATTTTTTACTGTAATGCTCACACACCCAGCAGCAGTATGCGCACACATTTTTGAGTGGAGGAGGCAGTTTGTCAAATAAATTCAAGTCTTTGTGTTCTTCTGTTTAGTAAGTCCAAAATAATATACATTTCTGTCAGTAGAAAGAGTTCACTTGCAGACTCCAGTTAGAGCTTATTGGTGAAATGCACACACATACCACAGCTATGTCTGCAGATATTAAAGTCATGTCTTCTTTTTTCCTTTTCTTTTTTTGGGGGGAATTTGGAATCTCTAGGAAGCCAGTTAGCTTATCTTAGATTGGATCAGGTAAAACAGCTATCCTGTCTCTATTCAAAGTATAGACTGTATACGAAAGATGGATAGAGCCTCCAATGCAGAAGTGCCTTAAACCTGCACTCTTTCCAATGGCCAGCAGGGGGAGACTCCCATTGGGCAAAAAGAAGTGCAATAGTATAAGAGTCTATAAACGCTTTCCTAATTAATTCATCACTTTAGCCCCAGTCACACAGACCAGTTGACGAATGCCTGGCAACCACTGGTCACTAGGAAAACAAAGTGTATTCTCCAACCAGTTGGCGAGCGGCTGCAGGAAATTGCTTGCTGTCACTAGGTGAAATTGATTGCAAATAGGTATATGGTGCTGCACCAAAAACCTCCTTGTGATTGCTTCGGTCACAAGCAGGTCACTGCAGTCACCTGTAGTTTGTATGGAAGACACCAACTTGTCTGCAAGCACTCGCCAACTACTTGCTATGCTAGTGGTAGACTTATGCCAACATTCATGCTTGTGCGTGGTGCATTGTGTGTTAATTACCTTGTTACCTTGTGGTCGTGTCCCGGTGTTTTATATGTGGTACCAGCCACGATAGAAACAAATAAAATACTTTGACTTTTTTCTCTCCTGGGTCCCCACTCTTTGTTGTGGTCAGTTCGTTTTTCAGAGGCAAACATATTTGGCCCTCAAGTTTTTCCACTTCTCTGTACATTCCCTCACATCCATTCTGATACTTTCGGCAATCTCCCTCCAGGAATTTGCTGACATCTGTGAGTCTATTCAGAGTCATCTGACATCTATTGATGCTATTATTCCTTATATTGAGGCTATGATTGTTATTCTGTCACTGATCCATTCAAATACTGTGATGAAAAAGTAGCTGGAAAAGCATAGCAGGAACTGATGATACTGAACAAGCCAATCATAATTTTTGCAGGCTGAGTCGAAGCATCGTTTAGTTCCATTCCAAGGGAGGTGCAAATCACGTTATTCGGTAGGTTACGGTGTACGGTTTTAGGAGGGTTTATGGTTATGACGTACCTATGGTGGAGATTTAACACAGAAGTTTAAATCCTGTGTAAAGAGTGCAATGCAAACTGGAAACATGTTGGTGTCAGCAGCAAGGCGCAACTTTTACTTTGAAGGCATATGGTCTCTGATTCCGGTTTGTGTTGCACTTTTTCCAAGTTTCACTGCTGCTGGGTAGTTAGTTAGCAAGCGTTTGAGGACAAGTTGGCAAACTGTGGGCGACTGTAACAATCTGCTAGCAACCAAAGCAACTACAAGGAGCCTTTTGGTGCAGCACCGTATACCTCTTTGTGATCAGTTTCACCTAGCGACAGCCAGCAATCACTCGCCAACGAGTCGGGGAATACCCATTTTTCCCTAGTGACCAGTGGTTGCTAGAGGGTCGCCAACCGGTCTCTAGGCCTGTGTGACTGAGGCCTAAGTATGTAAAATGGTGTTTTTATGCTTTCTATCAGGATTTTTGTTTGGATCAATCAGCGATCTCTGGCCTAAGTGTTACGGCTAGCTCTTTCTTGCCTTTATGCTAGAAGCTAACTGGCTTCTGGCTCCAGCTGCATATTAAACAAACATAAGTCTGGTGTCAACCTTTGGATGATAAACTAGTCCTTCAAGAATATTACTAAAAGAAGACAACCTTGGACTGAAAAATATAGATAATAGTCTGCCAAGTACATTTGCTTGACCAAATTGCTGCTAATGCTGCAGGGAGATGAATAACATTGAGGTGCACTAAAGCGGACAGTGTAATAACAGTAATCACTTTGTGGGCTTCAATTACAGCAGTAAAACAAAGGTCACTGACATCCCCATTCAGGACGCTTCATGGATATTAGGAAGTATTTACTGATGGTAGATAATTTAGTGAGATAACCCTGAAGGACTGTAGCTGGTGGCTGTGCAGGGACATCCAGAGGTATTTTGTATGTGTGTGAGCACATGAGCTTTGACTTGGCAGGAGACACCGGACAGGTGGATGCTCAGCCAGCCAAAGTCCCATTACTTGCTCAGGGGGCAGCAAGTGTGTATGTCCCTGAGTGTGTGTGTGCGTGCATGCATGTGGTAATTACTTTTTCTCTCTATGTGTGCTTGTTTGTGTGTGTGTGTGTGTGTTTGTGTGCAGACAGGGTGATTAGAGATGGGTGGCGGGTGGAGGGTGGAGGGCTTGTCAGAAGTTATCTTCCCATCTCATCTCATCATAGGCAGTCTGGCGGATTCCCTCGATGGCTCAACAGCCCGACGCCGCAGTGCTGCTGTCAATCGGGCCGTCAACGCCTGCAGAAATCGATGCCAATCTCCCTCGGTTTCTATTTTTAACCGAGGCTTAGCACCCAGGCCTTTGATAAGGATGCTGCCTTCTTTTGGCTCTCCTCCTCACCTCGGATGAGCAGCCCTACTTCCGACCTCTTTCTCCTCCCCTGCTGATGAGTGGTGATAAGAGACAGACAAGATAGAGCGAAACGCACACACTGGCCTGACACTCCGAAAGAGGCTTTCATGATGGAGAAAACGATTATTGTTAGCCCAAGTATTGATAATCAGGTTGTAATAATGCAATGTGTGGCAGAGACATGATTGCATTTAAATTGTCACCATCTACTAAAGTTAGCTACAGGTAGTACTGTTGCCACTGATGCATCTGTTACAACCTCAAGAAAATACACTTTTTTAGTCTTTTATTGGCAAAAATACAGGAATGGGGAAAAAATGATTAAAATTATACCTCATATATAGATTAATCAGCTTAAGTGTAACAATAAAGAGTCAAGTACAAGTAAAGGTAAAATTAAAGAGTTCCAGCTCTTTGATGAACTGGTGTTAGATACACTGTATTTTGACTGTTTTCAGAAAAGGGAAAGTTTAACATTTACATTCATGGGGAACTGGAAAAACTCCATCTGTTGATAAGGATCATGTATGAACATACTGAATGGACCTTTGGTCTCCTTGGTAAATGTAACATTGTAGTTGGACTATTTTGTCTCATTATTGAGGAGTTTGGTGACTCCTCAAGTTTTCAGAATCATGTCTTTGCTATTTGGTCCTCTCGACTTCATCAAGTGGTGACTTCCAGCTCGCGCTGCGGCAGTTTGCAGCAGAGTGAGGCGTGAGTGAGTGTGAAGCAGTGAGGATGTGAATTAGCACCTCCAAGTCTAAGGCCAGGGTTCTCAGCCGGAAAAGAGTGGAGTGCTCACACTGGGAGCTGTTGGGGTGAAGAGGGAGCTGAGCGTAAAGTGGGAAATGGTTGATTCACTGGTTAGTGAGCATTCCTACGCTCACCTATGGTCACACGCTGGTAGTGCAGTGATGGAAACAATAATGTTATGAACACATGTGATACATGCATCCTTGAGAGCTTCCTCTGACAGGTGTATGGGCTTGGCCTTTGGAATAGGGCGAGAAGCTCAGTCATTTGGGAGGAGCTCTCCTCCACATCGAAAAGTTAGGGCAGCTGACTAGTTTGCCTCCTGGACCACCAGGAGGAGACCCCAGGGTACCCCCGGAAGAGCTGAAGGAGGTGGTCGCGGAGAGGAAGGTCTGGGCATCTTAGACTGCTGCTCATATGACTCAGACCCAGATAAGCATTAGAAAATGGATGGATGGATGGATGGATGGAGTTTATTTTCTCAATATAATTTGCAATGTCACATCTAACAATAGACCTCTGATTAATATATCAAGTATTTACATATGTATTCAGATAAACCCACAGACAAATGATAAATAAAAACCTGATAGAAGTTGTATCTTCCAGGTTGACTATAAACCCATCTACTGATTTCAGGAAAGATTGCCAGATAGCCATAACAGGCAACTGCCTCAAGGCCTCAGACTTAAAGTAGCCCCCAAAACTCTTGGTTTATTGTATATCAGTTGGTTTTTGAAAAACCTTTTAAACTGTAATGCTGAAGGAACATCTCCTGTGGTCCTGTCTTGTAGAAAGGACCTGTGTCAAACTCTGGTTTTACCATTATTTACCATTAAAATGCCATCACGTGGTGCATAGATTTTACCTCTAGAAAACCTGGGACCAGGCCACAATCCAGTATGAGAGGTATGATTTCCTGGTTAAACAATGCAGCTGCTATCAATATATTCTATATTTGTTATTGTCTTGAAGGCTAGAAAAGCTGGCATGTGTTCATTCTGTTTCTCTTGGTTCCGCTGGTCTGGTGTCAGCCACTTGTGCTTACGCCTTATGTACAAATGACCAACATCCATTCACTACTTGCATCGCTGATACTGCTGACTTTCACACACTTTTTTAAATTTTAATTTAATTTGATTTAAGCTATCTCATCCCAGAGAGCAGACACATTTAGCCTAATCTGGGCTTCTTTTGGCACTGACGGCTCGGTTATGGTACTGGCAAATGTTCTGTGGGCCAGATGGTGTCCAAATGTCACCACACCTGACGTCTGGCCCATTTAAGGTGGACCTGTGGCTGAGTTGAGGCAGCCAGACTCATCTTGAGTTGTTGCCATGGGTCAAGTCCAAATGTTGTCCACAGAAAACTGCAGATGTGACACACATTGAAAGAAAAACATGTTTTCAAATTGATCTAAATGAACATGAAATTAAAGTAAACTATTTGCCATAAGTATGCACCATTAATATTATACAACTACTATTTCTGGAGCTTTTGACTGGTCATAGCAGGACAGGCAAAGCAAGATTTTGGATCCAAGGTGTTCTCCACTACCATTATCAAAACATCAAATGTGGGAACAACTTTTGGAAGAATCCTGTTTTATTCCTCTATAAAGTTTGAGTGACTTGTAGAATCTATGCCAACAAGCACCAAAGCTGTGGAGGCCTTTTTCTTTACTACACTATATATCTATATACACACAGGAGCAGAAAATACCCAAGTAGTATACCCAAGTGTCAACAACTCAAAACTCTGATTAAGAACAGAACAAGACAGAATGTACCACCTGTCTATTGTTTCTCCTCCTCCTACACTGCTCAAACTTGTGTTGTGTGTGTTTTGTAGCCGGCTGGGGACCTCCTCCCCTCTATGGACTTGGACGTACTTTGTCACAGCTCATTGTAGGAACTCCTGGAAAATTAATTCCCCCCTCAAGAGTTTGACTTCAGATGTTGCACATTAATAATCACTATTGCCTTGCGAGTTTCAACGTCAACAGCAATCATGTGCTGACACGAGGGAAGTTGTGCTGGGAGTTGTTGGAAATGTATCACAGATTAATCGTATCTGACACAATGGTAATGCTGAGGAGTGAAAAGTGGTTTTGGTTTTTAAATCAATATTTCACATTAAGTCAGAGGACTAGTTTCAGAAACAGAGGGTGTTGTTGCTGTGCTGATATCCAGAGTTTCTCTACACGTCATCTTACTAATTTGACCATAACTTACAATTATGTAGAGATCCCTTTCATGGTTTTAATTAGAACAAAAATACAACATGCAACTAATTAGTGCACGTTGTGTTAGATGTTTAAAAGCTTCTCTCACTTTGATGCAGAAACAGCAGCAGCAGTGAGTAGGCGAGGCAGCTTGCTGGTTCGATAGAGGGTTATGTAACTAAGAGGTCACAGGTTTGACCCTCGTCACTACAAGTGTTCACGAACAGCTGTGTGCTTTTGCATTGTGCCCTTGAGCAAAGTAACCCCAACTCTCCTATAGGCGTGTTACAAATGAAATATAGAAATGCATTAAATAATGATCTGTATTAAATGTAAAACAGCAATGAATAGAACTTAAAGCTTCAGTTATCCTCTTTTTGTAGAAAATATATATCGTAGAATTTCTTTTTGTGCATGCCTTTTTTGCTCTGAAGTTGTTGGCAAAACTCTATTCAAACATTTTCCCTCTAATTGGGTGTTTTTGTGGATGCAGGATTAATCAGCCGCAGGGTATTTAATGTTGTTTGGGCAGCTGAGAGGTAATACAGCCAAGCCATTAACATATCATTAAAGAGTCCTAAGCACTGTAATTGCAGCCAGAACGCTGACGCTACACTCTCATTAAGTGGACTCTAAGAGGAGACGTCTTGTTGTGATGGGTTTTAGTGAGATGTTGGGGAAAAATCTGTGTAACTCAGCACGCTGTTGTCACAATGAGAAGTCCATGGATCACACTGTGAGCAAAGATTGTTTCCAAAATGGCACGCAGACTGATGAAAGGCACCCAGCTTTCACAATTCAGCTGCTACAAACAGGTTTTTAGCCATTTTAGCTGTATGACTCCATGTACTGCAATGCTGGTCAGCTGGTCAGTCTACCATTTAAATCCAGTTAGACATTTCTCAACAAAACCGTCAGTGTTTCCAAAAGGATGAACCCTACTGACTGATAATCCACTAGCCTACATGTCTAGGCAGCTATTGAATTAAGTACCATGAAACTAAATACAATAAAAGAACCACACGGAGATAGCATGGTAGCCAACTTTGGTGATACACTCCAGCCTAGTCTCACTGGAGTTCATGAAACAGTGATGAAAAATCTATTTTTTTTCTGTTCATGTACACAAATTGCTATGTTTTTGGTGTCAGTGAGCATGAATTAGTAAGTAATGTATTTCAATAGGAAGTATACAGTATTTCCTGAGCAGAGAAAGCGGGGAGGTGTGACTGAGGCAACCAAGAAAACAGAGCTTTAAAAGATGTACCATTGTATTTTAATCCAAACCATAATCTTTTTCTACACCTCCCCCAGAAGTCTTTAATCTCTAACCATAGCAAGTCATTGTTAATGCCTAAACTTCACCAAGCGACACATTTTTTAATTAATAACATAATTAAAAATGATACAAATATGTGAAACTCTGTAACGTGTATGAGTTAAACCTGGGTCTCGTGAAAGGTGACATGATTTACTTCACCTTCACCACTACTCCAACCTCCAAATACAGGATTTTTATGTCATTTAAAAGTGGAAAGCATTGATTTTGTGTGCATGGACACGAATGAGTACATATGAGAGCGGACGGATGAAAGGTCATGTTCAGAGACATGAAGTAGGGCAATTTGTGTTGATTAACATACAAAAATGTAAAAATTCATGTCCAGTAACACAAATCTATAGATGAAAAGTTGTGACTACTTTATGAACTGCCATGTCATTTAGGCTCTCCTCAGGGTGAATTCTATTAAAGCTGATCCCTGGTTGCATATCTAAATACCTTCAAAGCTAACGTCATCACCATCAATCTTAGCTCCACTTTCTGTTTACTTTTAATTAGCAAATGTTAGCATGCTATTTATTTTGAATCTTCAGGTTTCAATTTAGATACTTCTGTCATAAACCTTAATGTATCACACCATGAATATTGTGCTACAGTTTCAACGGGGTGTTGTCTCAAATGTGGGAAGTTGTGGACTTAGCGGAAATGAAAAATGCAACTTTTCACCGCAACTATCATGCTAGAGGGTGTAGTTTCTGAAATATGTCATCCCTCTGACCACACTACGAAATTCTTCCACACCGAAGACAACAAACTTTCATCACCATACAATGCCACAACATATACATATAACATCAGTGTCAGCTTAAAAAAACAGCTGTTAGCTATTAGCTGTTAGCTAGGTAGCTAGCTAGCAGTAGTATGGCAATTGGCACTGATGTGGTATCTTCCTCCTGCTCCTCTTTCTCACATCTTTCTCCATCTCTGAGAGTGAACTTATCACTCATTAACCTTTTTTCTCCCTGGAAAATGCAGCCTCTGTACCTTTAGCATGCAGACACATTGTGGTTCAAACTGCACAGAAGCAGTTTGTGTTTGTTGATGTTTGTTGAGCTTTTTGGAACATTTGAAATTACCTGCCAGTTCGCTCATCTTCTGCAGTGCTAGCCAGAGCCCTCAGCTAGATGCTGAAGTACCACAGCCACATGCTTTATTGACATCTGCAGCATGAATGCTTTACAGTGATGTGTTGAGGGTGTAAGTGGGCCATGGGAGGACATTATTTTCTTAGTACTGAGCAAGCTTCTCCATGCCGTCAGCTGGAAGCAATGCCAGGCTGCAGCACACAAAAAAAAGGAACTCTCTTGACAGTATTATGTATTAAACTGCCTACCATATTTGATTACTCATTAATTGAAGACGCCGTTCTGGATTGTTCCGGTCCACTTAAACCCATGCTCGTAGCACACAGTAGCTATATTTGTCAGTGTGAATGCACTTATACACTCAAAATGGCATGTCTCTATATGGAAGTATACTATTTGAGATTCAGCAGTAGTAAACTTTGTATCTGTAAACGCATGCAGTTTTTAAGTCAAACGCTCTTTAAATTCATTAGTACATCCTCATAACACCACTAGTAAGCAATCTTAATCTTGGTACTTACAAAATTACTTTCTGCTACGTTGTTTTTTTTTTCTTGGCAGCTGTCACTTTTTGAAAACTGCAGAGAGTGACAGTGCAACACTTACTCCTTTAGTGATACTCCAACAAGTCGCTGAAACTGAATCTGAATCTCTTCAGAACTCCTCCTTCACTGAGTTCACCTGCTAAATCCACTGAGCTTGTGACAGGATGTGTCAGTGAATATGATGACAAGTTAAATGTGGATTTAAAGCCAATTAAACAAAAAGATTATGCAAAAGTTTATTTGTTTTAAAATTAGGATGGATTTGGTTCATAATCCATTTTATTCTCGGATCTAAACGTGATGACAAAATGTCCTATTTTGCCCCTGTGCATAAAACTGTGGAATTCTAAAAACTTGTTCAATAATGTTGACTCATCTTCAGTATCTATACTTTGCAGGACTCATCTGTGTCAATATTTGACAGACTTTCTGCTTTAATTACAGATTCCCTTTTGTGCACTCTCCCAAATTTCAGGGATTATCCAATTACCGCTTGCGTGCCGACAAACAAGGGCGCCTCTTTGCCTTTCACTAATTGGAATGAGGAGTGGTGCCAGTGCTCAAAGGAGAGGCCTATCACTGAGAATTATTGAATAGTGAAGGAGTAAAAAAAAAAAAAAAAAAAAAAAAAAAAAAAAAAAAAGGGGGGGGGGGATTTTTTAAAAAAAAAAAAAATTATTTTTTTTTATAAAAAAAAAGAAAAAAAAACAAAACAAACC
>VUQI01025714.1:0-20832 GCA_015106735.1 Paratilapia polleni | reverse complement strand
GTTATTTAAAACCAAAAAAAAAAAAAAAAAAAAAAAAATCATCCAAAATACTGTATTATACTCCACACCCAGAGGGGGAACCCAATTAGTTACATCTACTTTGTGTCTCTTTTTACTGCTTATTCTGAAAGCACCCTTTAGAGAAGAGAATTAAGCAGTGAAGTTATTTCCAACTGAATATTTTTAATCATGAGAGTAAATTTTGCAAGACAAGAAACCCTAGCTGTAACCCAAATAGCAGAAATCTTTTCATCGCATCTCAAACAGAGCTAAAACCTAACAAGTGAGGATATAAAATGAGAGCATAACAAACACCATCCCCAACACAGCGCCTGGCATTAAAGCCTTGTAATGGCTTGTAACAGGATATGCTCACTTGCTATCTGAAATTAAAGAGTAGATATTACATCCCTTGAGGCCAATCAAGTAATTCTGTGTATATTCTGCTGGGACACTAATGCACTACGAAGTGTTTGTTTGTGGGCTCAGTGTGTGTGCGTCTCAGTTGCTTCTCTGTGAATGAGTTTAGTTTAATTTCCTCTCATAATTTATGCTTTCTTGCATTGATAAATTCTGGTGCACTCCAGTTTCTATTTATAATTAAAATATCTCATAAACAAAACACACAGCTCAAGGAAAAGACCACAATATCTACACTCTGCTAATGTTGTTATTTTTGCTCCACTTTGAACAGAAATTTGATTAGCAGGAAGAGACAGATAGCATGCCGCAACATAACAAATGATGCGAAAACTTTACTTCTTCATCAGATAAAACCAAATCATTTAATCAACACTGGTGCAGGAAAACATCAGCATATGGTGGTATTAAATTTACATCTCGGAGTGATGTGCAGCAGCCACACTTCAACCCATCAGTTTTCTGTTCAGCATTTACAGGATATGTATGCAGGCTGCTGTCGCATGGCTTTTCATTAGGTGAGCGACAAAGCAGCAGAACGGAATTTTTGAAAAGCTGAGAATAAGACGGGAAATGCAAACGCTAAGAGCAGAAGTCGTCCCCGAGATAATGAGCGATTGTGTTCGTTTAATCCTTTCTCGCGCCTTTTATGTTTCATGACAACGACTTTCATTAGAGAACCTGCTGTCACAACAGGCGAGCCTTTTTCAGCTTTATATAAACCAACTAAAGGTCCTGATCAGGTCATTAGGAGAGCGGGACTTTCATTAGATTATCGTTAAAGTGTGCATGTGTGAAATTCCCTCGTTAGTGACCTTTATACTCCAGCTAATAGCCTCTAAGTTTCTGCTGGTGCTGTTTTTTCCACTGCAGGGGCATTAGAAGATTGCTTTTTCCATTTCACATGTCTCTACGATAAAAAGTGCTTGTGGAAGCATTTTGAACGCGAGTAGAAGATTAACTTTCTGCTCTCTACAACATCCGACTGACCTGAGAAGTTGAAAGGTGTTGCTGTTTTCTGTTGATGTGTGTTGTGCTACTTTGGAAGATGCCTTTTAATGAGAATATATGGGAAAAAATCAAGTGAATAAAGCCCCCCCAAAAGATAAAAGATAAGAAGGTTAGGATGCAGTGTGTAGTATTTTTTTTTTTTTCAGTTACTGTGGTGATTCCAGTGCCTGTGAATACTCAAAGGGTAAAATGTAGCACAGACACTAAGCTTCAGGGAAAACTCGACTAATCTGATTTTCACCAATTTATTCCCTCTATGCAAACATGCTAATATTTCAGCCTATTAGCGAAATTGGTTTAACTTTGGTTTTATCCCACAAACTGCTATACTAAGCACATCCTTTTGAATTAGTTGTTGCAGTATTGTTACATTGTTAAAGCACTTTATTTTGTCAAAGCTGAGGGAGGATTCACCTGGGTCCCATCATAGATGATGTACTGGCATACAGTCCTGTCAGGAGGGGGTAAAGAAAAAAAATGACATTGACTGTTTTAGCTAAGCAGATACTTCTAAGACTTCAAAGCACCGAGGAAAAAAGTCTCATCACCACCCTGTCTATAAAACGTGCAAAGAATAACTTTGTGTAAAATTTTAAGGGAAGGAAACATTATTTTTTGTCTTTATGTCCAACTTTGAAGCAAACTCTACAGACGATTTCAAGAAACTCTTAAAAAACACCTTTTTAATCTGACATTTAACTAGCATTTAATAATAATACCACCATAAAGCCCTACCTGTTCGTGAGCTTTATGGACTTTTATGTATTATTTATTTTTATATATGGATTTTTTACATATTGTGTGTGTGTGTATATAAATGTATTTCTTCTGGGTTGCTTGTTAGTTTAAATGTTTTTTATGCCTTAGTATGTTTTTATGCCTGTGAAACCCTTTGAAGGTCCACAGCTGATACTGGGCTTTACAAATAGACTGAACTGAACTGAATTAACATCTGGCAAAGGGACAACTGGTGAAAACTTGTATTGTGATTAACACCAGCCAGAACCTTAAGGCCTTCATTATATTTTTCTTGTCTGTGAGTCTAGTAGGGTTCACTTAGGCCATTTCATCATCAGATGGTGAGCGTGAAGGTCCATGCAGATGTCTGTGTGCCTGCCAGTTCTTTTGGGCTCATCTGCAGAGACTTTACATTACGATGCACCACCTGTGCATGCAAACAGGAATGACTACTCAGCCACCGCGTCTCCAGCTTTCTGTTTCTGAAAGTATAATCAAGGCTTAACATTTACAGTGGCAGTGACGCTGATCAATGTGCACTTATTCTAAAAAAAAATGAACAAACTGGTTTAAAATCTTACTCTAAAGGTACTTCGTTTATGACGTTAGATATTGAGGCTACTTCCACACGTACACAGGTATTTTTTAAAGCAAGGATTTTTCCGAGTTCGTTTTGAAAAATATCTCCGCATGAAAACGCAAAAAACAATTTCAAGAGCTGTCAAGAGCATGCCAAAGCAGCAGGTGGCGATATAACTCAAACCGTGAAGAAATGGTGGCCAATCAAAAGCTCACAGACAATAACGGTGCGCAGTTTTATGTCCAAAAAGGAGATAAAGGTGCACACCTTTGACGTTATGAGACAAAGTCTCTGTTTTCCTCGCGCACATGTAAACACAATAACGGAGTTTCTGAAAATCTTCACCCTGGCAGGAGTTTTTCAAAAGCTCCATTTTCAGTGATCCAAAATGCCGTTTATGTGTGGACAAAAGGCCAAAACACATAGAAAAAGTTACATTTACCAAAATACCCGTGTACATGTGGACGTAGTGTAAGACTTAACATTGTCTTCTGATGTGATGAAAATTTATTAGATGGAAATAGTTTGCTCATTACTGCATTGTCTTTGCCCTCTCTACTGATGAGTTTATACTACAATCCAGTACAAGCCTTGTCAGATGGACGCACAAAAATCTACATCTCTTGTGTTCAGTGGGTTCATCTCAACTCGATCTGGACTATTTCTAGCTTATTTATTCTTTGCGATTACATTCAGCTCGCCATTTATAAGTAACGGTAAGTGAATAGCCTGTGCAGTTTATTCATAACTACTGGCTTATATTTGTCCACTTGTCCTTTTAATAGCTATTCATTATGTTTAGTGACCACTTTCCGTTTAACCATTACTTTTAGCAAACGTTTTCAACAGTATACACTTTCAGTTAACAATTTTAACCGCTAGCCATACTTTTAGCCAACAATTTCCAGCTATTCATTAATAACTTGGCAAGCTGCTTGTGAAGCATGTTCAGCTAATAGATTTATTTGTTTACCCATGCTGTTAGCTAACAATGTCAACTGCATACTTTTAACAGTTTTCAACAATGAACTATTAGCCATACTTTCAGCGAGCTATTTCAACTTTTTTCACTTTTCGCCATTAATTCTCTGTTTAAATCATTCATTTTGACTGCTCATTACTGCTTATCCATTAGTTTAAGTTAAGGACTAACTTTTATTCTCAAATATGATCCACTAAGGTCCACTAAGTTTTTGAGTTAAATTAGAAGAATAGTTAAGCTAATTTGTCTATGTACACCCTAGGTGTGGCAGAATTGCCCTCATTCACACCCATGATTAGAAATCGCCGCTGTAGTCTACCTACCTTCTCTCACTGCTGTATTACATTGACTTATATTACAACACATTATATATGGTGTCCTTGTTGACTGAACAGAGTGCCGCACTTGTTTGAACTCAGTTTGGCTCACTTTTAAAGATAAATTCTTGCAATTTTTTTTCCAACTATGCACACACAGCACTGTATACAGGATGTTTATGTAGAGCAGCTAAATGAAGAAATTATTAATAGTCTAAAAATCGAAACCATCCTCCCAAATATGCAACAAATCACCCTTATCTGCTCTGTCGTTCCTCTTTCTTTCTTTGCTCCCTCCCCGTTTTCATTACTCACTGAAGGTTTTCTCTCTCCCGTTGACTCCGAAGTGAGAACATTTTCATGAAGGCAATAAAACGCTCATCAGCAAAGGCCTGAAATGATTTTTTAATATGACGACATTTTAATGAGGACTGAAGGAGATGGCTGGTTTGGCTGATGGCAGCACCTCTTTATCAATGAGTGGCAGGGAAGAACTAATGGCACTAAAACAGGCAGGCTGCCTCGTCTCCCTCTCTCTCTTTGTGTCTGTATGTCTCTCTCTCAGACCCAACACATACTTTATATTCTTTATTTGCAGGAGCTAAATTAAATTTCACCGCAACTGAAGCAGTAGAAAGATACGAAACCATCCTTTCCTCCAGCAGGATAGTTATTACTTTCCCGGGCATGCTGTATAAGACCATATTTGACCTTTTTTAGACAGTTACACACAGACTCTCCACTCTCCATCTCACTTTTCGTCCAAGTAAGTGTTTACGTGTTATGTCATTGATTGAAACTTAATCTGAGGACTGCACAGTTTAGCTGCTTGAGAAAACCTGTCAGATGTGAGTGCCGAGATTGATTGCGCTGACAAAAGGTCGTGTTATTGGACTGGAGAGGTTATGATGAAATTACAGATACAGCCTCAGACAGGGTTCGGCATTTGAAATACACAAGTCGCAAGAAGTCCACATCTATCAGCTGGAGGAAAAAATGCTGTCTGTACAGTCTCACATGCATTGATATTCAGAGTTTATGAAGCTGCTTTTCATGTTCAATGGAAATTACACAGCCTTTGTAAAGATGACCCAAACCTCAAAACTACAATACCGCTGAGACATGTTGCAAATTAATGTCACAAAAGGTGAAAGTATATATATCACTGCCAAGATGAGCTAAATTACTGTCAGAATGTGTTTTGAGTGTGACTTTTACTTGAAGCCTTGAACCTAATAAGTTATCACACAAAAATACGAGTCAGTGCTTTGGAACTGTAGTAAAGCTATGATGGGCAGCAAATTAATGTCAGAATAGTGTCACTCCCAAAGATGCTTTGCTCATTACATGCTGCTATATAACACAGTGTGCAAAGTAAAGTGCTTACTACCTCATATTACACACTACACCGCTTCATATTTTTTTAATGAGACTTTCACTTTATGATCTTACTCCAGCTAGTGGTCAGACTTGGCTGACTTTGCCGTCCAAGGTCAGGACGAGAGCGGTTTGTGGAGGAGAGCCCCCTGCCCGCCAGACGCTAAACAAAACCGCTTTCTCTGCCTCCTTCCTCTTATGCCATACAAGGTCGTCTCATGCTGGCTACGCCTCCGCAATTAGCATGCAGCCTGTGGCGTGGCCTGTCTGGCGGCGAACACGCAAGCACGGCACTCTGCTCCCCTAATGAGATGCCAGTCAGTGAGGGTGCCTGCGGGACTCTGAAAGTTAAAAAAAAAAAAAACTCCTGGGGTGTTAGTGCACCATCTCGTGGGTGGTAGAGGAGAGTGTTGAAGAGTACACAGTGGCCCGGGCAGGCAACTAATTTTACACAGTATTTTAACACACAATTTAGTGGAGGCTGCAACTTAAATTGTAGGACTCCACTCTTGAAGGCATGTGTATTCACCGTGGGTAGCCCCACAAGGTTTTGCTGGACCTGCCTTTGCTTTGCTAAATGCTAAACTGAATTCCCACTTCATACTTTTGTGAATCTCTTAACATCAGCACAGCCAGGTCTCTTTGATTAATCTCTCTCTTGTGCTTTGGCATTGACAAGATTTATACACAATGAAAAGAAAAAATCTGTAAAAATACAGTGCCATTTTTTTTTTTTGTTTTTCCGTATTTTTTAACCACAAACTGAATTTTATTGTTTACCATTTACAGAAAGTTCTGTAAAAAAACAAACAAACAAACAAACAGATAATGTACTGGCAGAAAATTACCAGTATGTTTTATCAGGGGCATAGATATTTTGACTGACAGGTGGATGCTAACCACAGTAGGACACTAGGTGTCTACTAGGCTTCTAGCTAATCTGAGTCACCACTGAAGGACCTCTTGACCACATTTGTGGTGTTGGTGCCTTCTGGATCACTTTTGATGCAATTCCTAACAAATAACATTGGTTGTAGTTAACTGTGTTAATAGTAAGTCCAACAAGTTGGTAATCCAATACTGGTGAGTTAAACTAACTACAACCTCTCCGCTGGATATGGTCACTTTTGGACCCAAAAAAAAAACAAGACAGCAAAGAGCAGAATAATCTGTTGTCCTTATAATGTAACGAAGACTTTTACTTGCATGTTTGTAGACAGATTAGCAAACATTTAAAGAAAAAAAATGGGATGCCCAAATCATGTTTGGGTCTAAGTAAGAGTCCTTTAATATAGAGAATATGCCCTTGTTTTGTATAGTGACCTAATGGGTCTTGTGTAATATCAGTGGATTAGAGTGCGAGTGTAAATCCGCTGTGGAAGGAGGCTTTGGGGGCTTTTCACGTCTGTGAGGCTTATTTTCTCATGAGCTGCCCACACATATGGTGTTTTTTTAAAAGAGGAAAACCACCAGGAGACTTTCGTTTCAACAACCAGTGTGTGTAGCACGACAAATGTAGTGCGTATGCAGATACAAACTAGTTGAAAAGCTAATGCAGGAAAGCGTAAACCAGTGGGAGCAGAAAAAAAAACTTTGATCCTCAGTATTCTGTTAGAGCTTTTAAATGTACCATCAGCTCTTGTTTATAATGGACACACTCAAAAAAATATGTCAGGTATATCGAGTATATGCTTTCACCTAAGCAGCTTTCTCATCAGCTAATTAGCTATTTCATTCTCACTTACTCTATCTGTGAATAGAAGCTGCTAATTACTTCAGTTATCACGAGCAATCCAGTTAAATATAAAAAAAAATAAAAATACAGAGGAGGTGACAGATAAATGTGTGAGTAAAACTATCAGAAATGTTGGTCCAAATCACAGCATTAACACACTTGTTTGTCAACTTTGTAAAAATTTACAGCTGGTAATGGGACCTCAGGGTATAAATGTGCCTTTTTATCCTAGTGCCAGTGTAGGGTTTTAATATTATAATATCTGGGTGGTATTTGACAGGTCTTTCACCGCTTAATTCAAAGGGGAATAAAGAGGAAACACCAATGCACCTAAAGATGTTAACCCTGCCATTTTGATTAAGTTAGCTATTAATAGTGTGCAGATCTAGATTCTTACATACAGCATGTACTGTTCCTAAACACTGCATGAGGCATTAAAAAAAAAAAAATCACAAAGCACATTTTCCTACAGTGAGGAAGTCATTATTATGCCGCTCTAGTCTCTAGCGCTGCCTTCAGCAAAGGGAAGCTTTTACGATGTGTGCGCATCTGTTTAAAAATCTTGTTGCAAAAATCTGCACAAAACAGCTGCTATTAGGTGATATTAGACTCTGTATATGGGTAACATTTTTGTACCTCTATATGAAAGAGCAGTTTTATAAAAGCAAGCAGGAAGGTTTTGTTCCTAACTCAGTACCCTGTTCTGGGTCTGATCCTCTGAGGCGTTGTGTCTGTACAGCGTGCCATGTTTTGACCCAAATTGCTTCATTTTGCAAAGGGGACTGTTGTAACTGGGCCTTCAGAGTGATATGCACCAGATGTTTTACCTTGTTACATGAAATTTTATTTAAGTGGTGCATGTTTCCTAAATGCCAACACTCTATCTATCTATCTATCTATGTCTGGCTGTCTGTAAAGTTTGTCTTAAAACAGCCCGGGAGGTTAAAGGCATGAAGCAGCGACATGCCTCACAAAGCCTTGGTGCCTGCTAATGGCCCCCTGTTTGTAATGGCATCCGTATAGCACCGCTTGACGAGCTGCCAAAGCGGGTGTTCTGTTATTGCGGAGCCAATCACCCACTAAGTATTTGCTGGCTTCTATTTCCTTTCTGCTAATGTGCGAGCCTCCCCAATGCCGCAGCTAAATCGACTCTTTACGCCTGACTTGTCACCCTGCAGCGACGCAGAGAGAATCCCAAAGATGCATCGGTGGAGGGCAGTGCAATGTCTCTGTTGCCATGGATACGTTTATGGGCAGGGATGTGGCTGGGTGGGTTATGATGCTTTTACTGCAACCCTAAATCATGGAAAGTGATGGCTTTCGGTGATTAGGATGATGACGCTGACGTGACCTTTGCAAGGGTGTTGTTAGGTGGTGATTGCTCACTTTAATGTGACTTTGAATCTTCTGTGTCAGATGCTGCGTGTGGGTAGAGGGTGTGTGTGCATAAACTGCTTTAGTAAAGGCCAGATTCAGTGGATCTTGAAGTGGAAAAGGAAAAAAAATGATAGGCAGGTATTGTAATGGATAAAGAGAAAATGAACCAGCAGTTGTTACAATAGCTGATAAATTATTTGATCAATATTTCAAGGGGGGGGAAAAAAAGCCATTTTCTGGTTTGAGCTCAGCCTAGTCTGAAGATTTGCAGCTTTTCTTTGTCTTAAATTTTACCAAACTGGTATGTGTATTCAGTGATTTCAGAACCTAACTGATGCACTTTGCACTACTATGAGCCCCACTGATATACTGCAGTATAACCTACTTCTGAAACAGCTGGTTAAATAAAGACTTGGGTAATAATATAAAGACTTCAAGTTGACAAAGACTAATAAAATTCTGTGATGACTGATTTTTCAAATCTAGGGCTGCCCCATATAATCAACCAAAATAATAATTCTAGTGGCTGACTGTAGAAAAAGTAAAAACATCCTTGAAATTCACAGGAATGCTCAGTCACAAACAAACGTTACAGTTATACATAGCTGGTTATTAGATCGTTGGAGAGGAAATCCAAAAGTGTGGGATCATTTGAAAGAGTAAAGGCTCATCCCAAGAAGCTGCATGCAAACTCTGCAGGGAA
This sequence comes from Paratilapia polleni, assembly GCA_015106735.1. Classification (NCBI taxonomy): domain Eukaryota; kingdom Metazoa; phylum Chordata; class Actinopteri; order Cichliformes; family Cichlidae; genus Paratilapia; species Paratilapia polleni. The sequence continues at coordinate 11,592 of VUQI01025714.1, read as the reverse complement.
ACATCTGCCTATCATTCGTTGCCCTCTAACATACAAGTAGGGTAACATTAGCCACTTAGCATGGCCACTTATTGTAAGGTTGGAAAGTCTCCTCAAATGCTAGTGTGGTTAAAACGGAGCTGGCTTCATGTGTACACTTTAAAAATTAATATTTTAATGGCTTGTTTCAGTGTAACGTTGCCCAGTGTAAACAATGCTGCCTATATCATCCTTAGTCCTGAACTTCAAATGACTGAAGCTTCATGCTCCACTTAAATAAATATTTAGGTAATTAAATTTACAGCATTAATGTACAATGACCAGTTGCTTGAATTCCTGACTACAGAATCTTTGTTCAGGGGCAGCCCTGGGTGTGTGTCTCAATTTTTGGAGCTAGGTAGCAATGTCAAACCTGAAAGTCCATCTGCAAAGTAAACAATGAGGTGACCTGCAGATACAGGATTTAAAAAGCAAAGCTATGAAAGTGAGAGGCAAATAAACTCAGAAAGATGTAAGTCCTCAAGAGGTCTGTGTGGGAATGAGTATGTGAAAGCCAGGCGACGGCTAGAAAGCCCAGACATTCTTTGCCCCCTGTTATCGGCCTGCACAGATGTGCCTCAGCCTTCTCTGCAGCGCTCCCATTCGCCACATCCATCACAGAAGTGCACCTTGGGAGATTGAGAGGATGGTGCATGCGCCAAAGCCACCATCTGCCGTCGTTTAGAAATAAATGACAGGCCCAAACCTAGTGGGAGCCCGTCTCATTCCAGTGCCAACGTCAGCGCGGTGACGGGTCCGCCCAACCTTCCCTTCTCCCTGAAATCGATGTGTGAGACCCCCGCCAGTCATGCTGGAGTGTGCCTAAGAGAGAGACTTGGAGTGGATTTGGTCGGTGAAGCACAGCCCTTTACTCAGGGGAGCGGGCAGGTGGAACAGCGTGGTGAAGCCAGCTGTCTCCCCGCTGATTACAGCAGCCAACAACAGAGCTGGAGAACTCATAGACTCGAGGTGGTTCGGACTGGAAAGCAGCTCAAGCTCCACTTTATTTGATTAGAGGTTTATTGATGATCTACAGCTAAAGAAACTATCAGTTATAACGAGCAGGGACTTTTACAGGCTTTCTACAGGCAGTGGTCGTATTCAAACGTGTTCCTACTAATTAATATTTCACACAAGTAATGTTTGCAAAAGTCTGCTCCAACAAAAGTATGCAATTTAGCAGTTTTCCCAAGGTGGAGATTAAAGAAAATGAAGTACTTAGCTAAACCAAATGGACAATCCAGCCCCTGTGCAAACGACAAATGAAGCCACTGGAATCATAAAACTAACACACAGCCATAACCCTCATCAGGGTGAAAAACTACAGCCCAGATATCATTTGCCTAAAACACAAAAGTGCTTTTCTCTTGTTCTCTTGTTGTCTTTAATCTCCTAAAGGGATGATTTCCTATAGTTTCTCTTGCCAGCTGTATGAATAGGCAAACTGCAACTACACCGAGTTCTCTTATTTGACAGCAGTTATAAGTTTGGCCCCAGAACTGAGACGGGAGGTAGACTTTATTAATTTCATGGATTTGGAAATGAGCCGTAGTGATAAGGCTATCACTCTCTTATCTGAGGATGGTGGGGGCGTAATTAAGCCGATAGCCAGCGATGATGAGGAAGTGGTGTGAAAAAAAAAAAGCCTTGGGGATATGAGGGCGGAATCTTCAGGGCTCGTTTACCAGAGGGATGATTAGATTGGCATTTAATTGCCACCTTTTCTATTTTTAGGGTGGGAGGTTTTCTTATGAGGCTGCCTCCTCCATTTCCCCCCCTTTTCTTTGTGGTCAAGGTCAGATTAAAGAATGTTCGATTGTCAGATACGCTGAGGTTAAGTCAAAGTGTTGTGTGGCAGGTTAGATTGAGGAGGGTGAATGTGTCCAGCTCCCCTGCCTGCGTGGATGTATGGGAGATTGGGGTCAAGAGTAGGTGGACTGCAGTGTAATAGCACAAGACAGAGCGTTTGCTTGAAATGGCTAAGTTTCATCTCTTGAACTTTACCAAGAGCCCCAAACTCTGGTAATTGTTTTGCAGCCACAATCCAGGCTTACCAATCAGTTTTTATTGATTCCTTGTGTCACTGTCTCACTGCGACAGAAATCCTGACTCAAAGTCTGGACATCTTGTGAATCCTCTGAATCCCATTTCATGTCCAATAACAGCTGACACCCTGGTTGAGAGGACCAAAGAGTTTCGTTATTCTCAAGGCAGGTGACTGGGCTCTAACAGATGACATATATTTAATACTAGTTGTGATCTGGGCTTGATGAGTGAGTATTTAAACTGCTCTACTTTTCACTAACAATTACAGGGTAGTCATCAGAGAGACAGACGTGGAGCCCAGAGGCTAGCAAAAGTGCTTGCAATGGATAGACGTGGGGCTTGAAAATATTTAACTACTGTTAAATCTGAAGCCACAACTGGAAGCTGGTGATCCATCAGGCAGGCACTTGGTTAAATTAGAAAATAGGGGCTTGAACTCCAAAGAGCAGTGACGATCAGTTACCCTTTGGCATTAACATTTGTTCTAATTTCACGTTCAAGGTTTGACTGGCTTGCTCACAAACCATTTTAACCAGATCCAAAACCCACAAACAAAACCTTAAATGTCTAATGCTACAGTACCTTCGAAATTTTTCCTATCCTACCTACATATTACATGCAAACTGGATGAATTCACTCCTCTGAAGGTGGTTCAATTGGTAGATGAGTATATAGCATGTCAGACTGTCATACAGATGACTTGAGTTTAGTCCTGCTACAGACCTACACACCTGTTATTAACTGTATATGCATTGTTTGCAAGTCATTTGTTATCCAAGCTTTCTGGCTAACCTAAACATAACCACTCTTCATAACAAACAGGCTATGTGCAAATACAGTTGTTGGATGGTATTATTATTATTTTGCTGAATTTATGCCTAATGGAAAAAAATGTTTGGCAGTAAGGTTGAGTTTAACAGTTCATGTAGTCATCTTTGATTTTCAACAAATAATATGTTATGCTTCTATTACTTTTCCCGGGCACTGCAGTTTTGAGGAATATTTTCAGCTGTGGATGGACATACCTTTAGTGCTTCATGCATCTGGTGCAGAAGTATTTACAGCAGCAGGATGTGGCATGAACTAAGTAAACTGAAATGACAGTGCCCTTGTTCTTCATAATAAAGGAACGTGTCATCCAGTGCAATGACGTGACTTATCAATGGGGTTTTAAGAGTTTATTTTTTTAATAGGATAATAACTGAGCTCTGTGATATGGAAGATTGTTGGGCTCCGGCTACTCTTAATTAGCTGGGTCAATTCCTTGTTGGTCTTTTCATGGGATTTGTTGACAATAAGAAAAAGAATATCACCAGACCTTAAATGTCATGCACCTACTTTGGCTGTGATGCAGCTGTGTGACACCTCTGTGTAAGCGGACAAACAAACTCCTTTAGGTAATTTCTCCAGGAATTAGAATGTCCTAGGAGTAAACTTTGATAGGGTGACTTTAAATAACCTGTCCAGGAGGATATGATTGCACAATGTGAAGCAAAGCTAAAAACTAATGAAGACCTTTGTGTGAGACAGATGTAAGACTATTTCTTTGGTGCCCCGTGACACCCATGATACCTTCCAGTGTAAACATCCCAACCTGCAGAAAGGGGCTGCATATCGGCAGAGCCTGCCTGTAAACCCATAATCCCTGCTCCTCCGACAGACACGCAGGAGAATAGAGTGTTATCACCCTGGTTGACACACTCCTGTGTTTTCTCCCAGCATTCTCGGGGGTTTATCACTCCTGCATTTCATTCCATTATCCCCGAGTACACCGAGGCTGTCCTCGGAGCGCAGGGAACGAGACAACTTGTCAGGGTCGAGGAACAAAGAGGGAGCATGTCGAGCGGCGGATTAGACTAGGAAAAGTAGTGAGGGGCTTCAGGGGAGGGAAATCAAGGAAAAAAGGGGATGCAGGGAGAGAGGAAAGGGAGTGGAGTGAAAGAAAGGAAACAGAAAGGTACAACTCTTTCTTCCAGAGCTGTAACATTGATTTCCCCCTCTGGTACCTGTTTCCCTTATTTACCTGATGTAATTTCTGTTCTGAATTAACTAACCCTCCTTTGTTCTTATTCCAAGACACTTTAATATAGAAAACCCTGCGAGTAAAAGTGGCATTTCTTTTTCTTCTGTTGTTTGCAGTGGGCACTGTTTTATTTTGTGACATTGTGCAAGAGAAACTAAGATTGAGTATTTTTACTCTAGTTGAAGCTCATTAAGTTTTGTCTTTTTTACATGATATAATTATGAAAAAGGTTGTCAATTAATTAACTGACTGATCAACTAACAATTTTTATAGCTCTGTATTTTCTTTAATGTTACAAATTCAAACTTGGGCTTTTTCAGCTCTTTCAAAGACTACAACAACGGCGTCTTTGATATTTCTCTTAATGTCGAGCCCGAGATCTGAATTTAAAAGGGAACATTTGAGTTCTTGCTTCCTTTTTCATGTCCTTTTTCATGAACTGTTACAAATATAATAAAGAGTTTTGTATTGATATCTGTATATATCCAGTGATAGGTCTAATGATTTTAAAAAATCTAGAGCTTTCTCAGCAGATTAAACTTTACCATCTGCATGTAATACACACAGGTGACACCTCAGCCCACAATACATCCAAAAAGCTATAAGGCGCAGACAAGCGCACGCGGCAACCCCCAGATCCCACACTTCATTACACGTCCAGCCATCCCTGACTGGAGTAAATCGATGCAGGATAATAGCCAGCGCCCTCACCCCTCCACCACTTCATCTCCCCCCTTCTCCACCCCCACTATGCCTCCATCCTTCCACCCTTTCCTCCCACCTTACCACCATCCATTCACTCTTCTCGCTGCTTCTACATCCACTCCTCTCTTTCTCCCATCTTTTCTTTTCAACCTTTCTACTCCAACTTGAGACCCTCATACCATCCCCATCCTCCAACGGCCTCTCACTAACTACAGCTCTACCTCTCTTTTCCTTCCATCTGTCCATCCCCTCTTTTCTCTCCATCTAACCCGTCTGTTTTCATCACTGCTGTGCATCATTCCTCTTATCAGACCCGGCGCCTGTAATACCGCTGTCGTATATAACATGTCTGTTGTGATCACTGACAGCTTGGCCATGCAGCATTGACAGTAACAGGGATAATAAGCTCATTTTGCATGCGTTTCTGTGTCACTTCTGTCTGTCTGGGCTGCTTCCTATAATTTAGGTCTGCTGCATCTCTGGGGAAGGAGGCGTTATTAGTCTGCTGAGGATTGTCTAGGGTGTTTAAAAATTCCATTTCGTTAAGGGTGTCGGTTCACATGCAAGTAGAGAACCTGCCGCTGTTACACTTCGTAATGGCCGCGTTACTTTCATTTAGCCAACCAAATTGATAATGGCTGTCAGCGGAGGGGCATAAAAGCCAAAGTTTTTGCATTTCTTCAAACTAGCTTTGGAAATTATTTATTGTGGTTAATGGGCCACTGCAGGCTTGTTGCATACAATTAAAGCTGCAATCCATTATTGCTAAAAAAAACAATAAAATAGCCTGTCATGCTTCCTTTATTCACATTCATGAAGCTGGGAAACATTTGAAGTTCGTCCCGGTTGTTGAAATACAATCTGCAAACTGTAAATACTCAGGAGTGAAGAAATGATATTGAATTTTTAAACGCGCCTAGCAACTTTGCAACATATGCAGTAACGCTGCGTTAAATGATTTGTAAAGTAAAATTTTAAACTTTCTTTTAATGTGACAGCAGCATTACATATGCATTATAGAAGAAAGAAAGAGTGCTCACTTCATGCCATCCACAGCAGGAAAGCAACAACTTCACTTTTCTCTGTCAGTCATGCCGTGCATTCACTCACTGAATAATTGATAATTAAGCTTTAAACAAGGACATGAGTTGTGATTTTCAAGATATTCTGGTTGCAAAACAATGAGAGTGGATTGAAAAGAAAAAAAAAAGACATAAAATATTCAGGGGAACTGTGATAAAGTGAGGCTAGAGCAACAGGAGGAAGACAGCTCTCTGAGAAAAATCGGAGATCAAAGACCCCGAACCTCCCCTGCAATATTTCACACGTTCAGGCTGCAAAACATTCCTGTGGCCTGAATCAAAAATCACTGCTCACTGAATATAATTCATTTGCAGATCTTGGTGTTGGTCTACAGTGCACCACACAATACGGAATAGATAAATCCGAACAAAAAGTGCACGTTAGCAAATGTTAGCGAATCTGAAAGTAAATGTCAGTCTTGCATTATTAATGACCTTTGCTTTGTAATAATTATGTGGGTAGAATTTAGATTATTGAATCGCTGAGTGAAGATATGTGTGCTGAAGAGGTATTTATTCCAATTTCATTTAGTCATACTAGTGGCATCATTTTGATTTGGTAAAACAACATTTTAATAAGGCTGAAAGTTATATTTTAAACATCGATGGTGCACAAAGAATAAGTCGGTCAGTTACTCAGAGAAAGACTTGGAGCCTAGGAGATGAGGAAAAGCCCTCAGGCAGGATAAACTTTAGGCTGGCAACACAGACATTTTGACTTGTCATAGTCGGAAAAGCGCAGGTGTTACTGACATTAATGATGGCTCAATTCTACTCTTGCTTTCTAGTAAGTGATAACAGTGTGACAGTGAGGCAGCAGATCTTTGTCTTGACTCACAGCAGACATTTTAGCAGTTTGTAGCATGGAAACCACGGGTGTAATTGATAAAAATTTAATTTGACTGGTCTACTGTCTGGCTCACTTAAAGCAACCGAGCCATTGTTAAAGGAAAGGTGTTTCACCTTTACTGTTTGCTGCTGTGACGAGTCAAAACGTGTGCTAAAATTAAGTTTGAAGAAACATTTTAGAAAAAAAACTCAACTACTATATTGAGGAAATGTTGGTTTTAGTCTTTGTCAGCCAGCACAATGAGACATTAGTGCATATGTTTAATGAACTGGGATGTCTATATGATATTATATCATGCTGGTGGTCCAGAGTCATCGAGTCATCAACAGCCTACACACTCATCTGGACACCAGCTGCAGCCATAAAGGAGAGTTCTCGCCGGAAGATAGCAAATCTGAAGCTAACAAGGTATCCTCTACAGGTGAGATGGCTCATTCCCCCAGCCAGCCAATTCACCTGTGGGAGTTCCTGCAAGAGCTGCTCCACAAGTCCCGTTACTACAGCCACTGCACCCTCTGGCTAAACTCAGCTCAGGTGGCCAGGCTGTGGGGAATCCACAAGAACTACCCAGCTATGAGCTATTGTTTACTCCTTTTAATGAATTAATAAAGGAGACATCCACCAGAAGACAGCAAATCTGAAGGTAAAGAAGAATCCTCTGTAGGAGCGATGTTTCATTTCCTCAGCCAGCCAATTCACCTGTGGGAGTTTCTCCACAACCCCCATTACTACAGCTGCTATATCCGCTGGCCAAACAAGGAGATTTTAAAATAGCTCAGGTAGCCAGGCTATTGGGGCGTCCAGAAATAAAATCTGCCAAACTGAGCCACTTTCTCAGCCAGCAGGCTTTGCAGGAGCAGAGTCTCCCCATACATTTGTTCCTTTTGTTTTTTGTTTTTTTTTTGTTTGTTTTCCATAAATATACTTTTGGATCTCAGTGCTGGTGCAAAATGAGTTAACAGGTCACCGCCACATTTCCAACTCCTCAAACTCAGGCATATGCCTACATCTTTAGGACAGCTGATTTTAATGACTGCTACTTAAAGAATAAGCCTTGTGCTTTCTTGGTAAAAATGCACTGCAACATCATTCTCATTTCAAGTCACGCAAAACATAGCCTCATAGCCTCTGGACTCTTAACCTCCCACATATGGAAGTAAAATCTGTGGGTAAAAGCATCAAGCCTGCCATTCTTACCAAACTCTGCTTTAGCTTTTCTGTCTCTAGTTTTCTCCTTCTGAAGCTTACCTCATTCTCTCTAATGAAAGCACCTTCTCCATTTCAATGCCTTGCCTCGTCTTCTCTACATGCACTTCTTTGTCTTGCTCTAACTTGAAGAACTCTCTGTTGCTGCTGAGAACAAACCACAGAGATCTGATATGAAAGGCGGAAGAGTCCTCAGTGTCCACGGAGGAAGAAGCAGACTCACCTTTAACTTCACCAAGTTCACTTTAAGATTTATTATTGCAGATTCCTTTTAAATTTGTTCACACACCTTATTTACAGTAAAAACCTGCATTTTTAAAAAATTAACTGACATTGTGCACTTATCTAAAAACTTGCACTAGGTGCCTCGTCATTTTTTGCAATCTCATCCATTATATCATACTGAAAAAACAGGAGGAGGAACAAGAGTGTTCCAGCACTCACCGGTGTGCACAAAAGGCATAAAGCTTTTCCTCTGAGTTTTCCCTACTATCTAACTATTGAATCCTGGCGAACCAACCCCAAACCATGGACATGTTCCTGAGCAAACTTCAGCTCAGGAGAACGAGCTTCAGCACCATGCCCAGAGCACAAACCCCCTTAAATATGTACCACGAGGGAAGCCCAAGACAAATATATGAATTCAAAAGAAAAAAAAACAAACACTTTCCCTACCAGTGGTTCACCATCAAGGCAGTCAGTTAACATAGATACAATACTTACTCAAAAAGACAAAAGAATACAAAAACGTTAACCAGAAGAAGCTCCACAGTTCAGCCCAGTCTCATGGCAAAACATGAAACAGTCACAAAAAAGTCATGTTTGTTCGTGTTCGTGGACACGAATTGTCCTGTTTTTTTGTGTGTGTCAGTCTAACTAATGTATTTCTACCAAAGTAAATATATAAATAGTTGTTTCTGCAGCACGTATGTCGTCAAGTCTTCAGCAACCAAACCAAGAAAACAAACGTTATGGTATTTTAACCAAAACCATAATCTTTTTCTAAACCTGTCCAGGTTGTTTTAAGGCCTAAATCTGAGTTCTTTCTAATAATTAATAACTTATTTACAAGAATGCAGCTGAAGTGTAAGTAGGTCTCTAACTGTGGTCTTTGGTTTGAGCAGCGAAAGCTTTCACTGCACTGCCAACACCCTCCAGACTCCAGTTCTGACTTCTTTTGCCTCTTAAAAGTGGAAAATATTCATTTTGTGTACATGGGCACTAATTAGTACATATGGAACTGGTCAGATGAAAATTTGTGTTCAGGGTTACAAAAAGGAGGGGAAATTCATGTCCAAGAACCTCAAAAGTTGGAAAATATGTGCCCAGAAACACAAATCAATGGATTAACTCCTGTGAGACTTTGTTGAATTACGACCACCTAGAAGGCCACAACAAAGAAAGGAGACACACTTCACAAGCATTAAAAATATTTAACTTAACAGAAGTAAAAAATAAAGCCTTAAAGTCAGTATCAGTAATGATGACCAGTGTATGGATGTACTAGTAAAAAGCCTATGAAGTGCATGCTACATGTGCAAAACCAAGGCACGGCATGTGGTGTGGACATGGCACATGCAAAAGGCATAGGGGTCCATGAAAGTGGAATTTAAATAGCCCTACAGAATGCTGGCTAATCCCTCCCAGCTCCACCCATGAAATCCTGCAACAGGTGAACATGCAGCACCACTGTTTACCAGATGGTTGTAAGTCCAATACTCACTTTACTTCTGTTTTTGGTCTTTGCCAACTCCTGAGGATACCTGACTCCTTTGCAGCTATGCTCCAATGCAATCACCAGCCAGTACTGTATGTAACAATTTCTGGGTTTTGGTGCTTAGCAGGTGGAGGATACTCAGATTTTAGAACATATTTTTTTTTTATTGAAAATAATAGTTGAGAGTGGTGAGAGTGAATAAATGGCTGGACGGCTGACAAGGAGCCAAACAGAGCTCATTTTCAGGTGAGAATCCTCTGTAGCTTCTGCGTTATGTATTTTTGCACTGTATCCACATATTCATTAATACATTGTAAATCATAACAATGTTCTTCTTACTGGATTTAACTGTGAATACACTGCCAGTGATAGTGGCTTTAGGGCAATTTTGTCACAAGTTTGATGACATTTCTGTAGGTTTTCAGTGACTGGGAGTTATTGGATCAAATTTTTCTGTTATCTCAGCCTGTAACTTAAAGCTTAAATGCTTATCTGAATTTTACTTACAATCCAGCTGCTTGTATTATAGACTATAAAATATGTGAGCATTGTACAACCATCAACAATTTGTGTCTTATTGGATTCTCTTTTGAAAAAAATTGTCACGTCACTCTGACTTGCTTTTAACTTTAAGTGAAATGGCGTTCCTTTACCATCTGTGCATTTAGGTATGTCTGTTTTTATTATAAAACAATTTAATTTGGCAATAGTTATGCATGTTTGTATTAGCTAGTTATTGTGTTCTAATCTGAGTATGAGTAGCTGATTTTGAATCCTATGCTGAGATTTCAGTTTCTAAAGCTGTGTTTCATGTATTTAGTTTATAATATTCACTCTCTGCTGATATAATGCCCTTTCTCAAACAGTCCTTTGCATCATATTTTCAGTAGGTGTTTTTGACTGTCTTGTAAGTGAAATATGTCGATGTGCTTTTACAAAACGTCTCAGCTGGAGATCTTTAAAAGATGTTTTCTACTGAGACCGAATTCATACCTCAGTTCTTCAAAGGACATGAAAACATCAGTGTTTGGATGAAACAGATCTTGAATCTTTTAAGCCCTTTAGAGGCCCAAAGATTAAATGTAGCATCTGCTCTTCCTGGTGCAAAAACTGGCTACTCATTACTGGTCTATGTTGAGAAAGAGTTCTTTTAAAATCATTTCTCACTTCATATCAAATTTTAATCATGATTGTATTACCTGCTTTGAATGGTTTAAACGCATGGTTCATTTTAGACCGCAATCAGCATGTTAAAACTGTATTATCATTATCACTGTGAGCATTTTGGCAGTTTAGAATCAGTTTAGAGCCAAGTAAAGACACCATAGACACTTGTTTTCTTGTCAAAATGGACCTCCCGTTGAACCTTATGGTAACAACTGATTTGATTATTATGCTTCTGCTAGAAATTAAGCCACACTTAATTAAAGCAGTTGAATTTTCATTTTAAGTACCAGCAGTCATATATACTTAACACAAAAAGCAAGGAAATTTGTGTTTGGTCTATTATTTCTTTGTTGTCTTTGTTGTTTGTTGCGGGTTGCGCCCATGAAGAACTCGCCAAATCTTCTCTGCCAATGCCAAACAGCTTACCTCCAGATTTTGGGAGTGGAGAGGATGGAATGACCTGCCTGCAGTCCTGACCTCAACCCCATTGAACACTTGTGGGATCAGCCTGGCGTGCTGTTTGTGCCAGAGTGACCGACACAACCACACTGGCTGACTTGTGACAAATGCTGGTTGAAGAATGGGATGCCATCCCACAGCAGTGTGTGACCAAGCTGGTGACCAGCATGAGGAGGAGGTGCCAGGCTGTTGTGGCTGTGTATGGTTCTTCCACATGCTACTGAGGCCCCCCTCAGTGCATCATGGGAAGCCCCCAGCAGCCTAGGCCTATTGCAGCTTAACTAAGGGATGGTTCAGGGTCACCTGATCCAGCCCTAAC
>VUQI01025712.1:61787-73114 GCA_015106735.1 Paratilapia polleni | reverse complement strand
CAATTCTCAAAATTGAATAATAGAAGATTGGAAAAATGTTGCCTGGTCTGATGAGTCTCAATTTCTGCTGTGACATTTGGATGGTAGGGTCAGAATTTGGTGTAAACAACATAAAAGTATGGATCCATCCTGCCTTGTATCAATGGTTCAGGCTGCTGGTGGTGTGATGGTGTAGGGGATATTTTTTGGCACACTTTAGGCCCCTTAATACCAATTGAGCATCGTTTAAACACCACAGTCTACCTGAGTATTGGTTGTTGACCATGTCCATCCCTTTATGACCACAGTGTACCCATCTTCTGATGGCTGCTTCCAGCAGGATCACACACCATGTCACAAAATTCAGGTCATCTCAAACTGGTTTCTTGAACATGACAATGAGTTCACTGTACTCAAATGGCCTCCACAGTCACCAGATCTCAATCCAATAGAGCACCTTTGGGATGTGGTGGAACGGGAGATTCACATCATGGATGTGCAGCCGAAAAATCTGCAGCAACTGTGTGATGTTTGAATTTGTGCCACGAAAATTAAGGCACTTCTGAAGGCTAAAGGGGATCCAAGCCATCCCTGAAAATGACAGTTGGTTCACTGTACTCAAATCTTTTCCAGTTCCTTGTTGAATGTATCTATCTATGCTAAGTTGTTATTTCTAGTCAGACTATGTCTTTGTTTCATGTTCGTTTAGGCCAACGAACGTCTTTGAAACTGATTAAAAGTGACCTTATTTTACTGGAGGGAAGATATTTTACATTCATGAAACCTGTCAAACTTCTCAAGCACCAAGGTCGCCAAAACTTTGGAGACTTTCAAAATAAAAATAAAAGCGGGCTAGATATCCTAGCTGCTGCATTAAAACTCGTCATTAGCAGCTGATCACAGATTCTGCAGGTGTGTTTGGTTGCTAAGAGCCGCACAGAAAAGGGACAGGGGTTGATGAAGACAGAACTTTTAGCATTAGATTAAAAGGTTATTTAATTCTGATTGTATCTTCACTAGCAAATCATCAGCCAAAGCAATTTTAAAGTGTAGTAGTTCCTGATCTGAAAATCATTTGCATTGGAAATGGATCGATACAAGCGCCACACTAGACTCCGACGTGACGGTGGATTATCTAGCAAACGAGATACACCCGTGAAACCAGCTCTGGGCCGAGGAGACAGTAAGAAAACTCCTCGATACACATTTTTAACGAAGCCCACATTTAACATCAGGTATCTGAATTATTAATTCAAAAGATAATTGTGACGTTTCAATCTACTTTGCCTAGATCTCATTTAAAAAAAAAAGTGTTGTAAAACAAATTATGAACACCTTTATGTTTCTTATTTTTCTGATTTGAGATATGCTTTTTCTAAATCTGTTTACTTTAAACCTTCTTCAGTGTAAACAACAGGACTTAAGAGGAGATCTAATATCTTTTGCGTAACAGGCTAATTATAAATTTTTCGCTTTAACAAAGTTCAAATGCAGGTAAAGTCATTAGCTGCATCTTACTCTCTACATCCCTGCTTCCAAACCTCCAGAGCATAGGAGACTTCTGTTCTGCAAGCATTATGAAGCTTTTCCAGAAGAATCTGAAGCAGAAGTCATGAATGACTCCAATGTCCAACCAAAGAGCCCAGTTTCTGTAAGTGTGTACAGGTATTATGTATTCATGTATGCAAGTATGGTTACAAACACTGATGTCAGTTAATATTTAGCTCATAGTTAAAACATCAACATGTAAATGGGTGACAGGAAAAAATCAGTGATGTAATATATGTAGAGAAAAACGGGTGAAAGCTGATGCTTCCACAGTAGTGCACTGCATGGTACAGTTAGGAAGTTGACATCCAGTCATACTCTGGGGCATAACACTGAGATGGCAAGTTCATTCTGACTTTGTATCAAGATAACAAGAGAAACTTTGGTCACTCTCTCTGGGACTAAAGTGACTCTTTGGGCACTCTTTCTGACTGAAGCCACAAAGAGTCCTCAGCTGGCTAGTGTTTAAACAGGAACACAGTAACATATGCATTTGGATCTATAGGAAAAAACATCAGCACATCGGGTCAGAAACTGAGGTTGACAGCAAGCATTAGATGACAGTGATGCTCATGCATTAGATTAGATAGAAGATCAATGCCGGACGTGATCGGACTCTGTCAGCAAGAACAGTATGTCAGCAATCACGTAGAAGCTGGTAGGGCTGGAGAGCATAAACCATAAAAAAAATAACATAAAAAACAAACCATGATCTGCATAGATGTGGAATAATATAATATGGTCAGACAAATCCTTCTCCATCATATTCTCAACAAATGTGTGAGTGCATGTGTGGCATACAAAAAACAGTACAGGCCTGAACCCTTTACCCCTGCAGTCAGGGGATCAAGTGGCTCAGTTACGCTCGGTTTTATGGTCAGATGGGTTCAGTTTTCTGGCATGGTATTAGCAGTGGATACACTTGTCTCCTTTAGAAAGGGGGCTCATTGCAATTCAGTGTTCATTGTGAGAGATTATATTTATCTTATGATAAGACATTTACTATCCAGACTGGACTGGTCTATTTCAGGATACCAGCACCACCATCCACAGGGCACATGGGAGGGTCAATGAATGGTTTAATAAGTATAAAAAAAATAAGATCGCAATCATATGGTATAACCTTCAGTCACCAGATTTGACCCAATGAGCACCTACAGGAGATTTTAGGCTAACATGATGGACAATGTCTACCATAAGGGAATATATTTGAGAATAATGATGTTTTCAGTCCCTGCAGTAGAGAGCCAGGGACTTTTGCAAGCAATGCCAAGGAGCATTGAAGCTGTTCTGGCAGCATATAGCAGCCCAACATGTTACTAAGATACTTGATGTGAGATTTTACTATGGAAATGCATGATAAAGGCCATGAAGGAAAAAAATCAAACAGGATTTATGAAGCTAAACACTCAGTTTAGCCATTTTATTTCAGTTTGAAAATGACTTTCTGATTCTGCTATGTAGAAACTTGGTTTGAACAGGTCCTGTTGCCTTTCTGGAGTGCTGCAATTTTATTTTGCAGATGTTATTGAATTTCTTTCCACTCTTACCTCCTTTTTTATGGTTATTCTTTCCACACAGACGGACACTGTCCACTCCAGATCTGCATTAAGCTTAAGAAAGCCTGCATTTTCTGAAACCCCCAGACACAAAGCTGCCTTGTCCACCACATCAGCTAATAAAAAATCTGGCTCCCAAGTGCCACATGTAGGTCTCCCAGCCATTCAGGTGACTCCCATCCTAGAGTTTCATAAAGGTGGTGAAATGCCAGGTAAAGAAGAAGAGCAAAGCTTGGCAGTGACTCTGGAAAGCAGTACATTATCTAGCATGGAGACAGAGACAACTTTCAACTTTGGTGAGACGGAGGATGAGGACTCCTTGGCCTCCACAACTTCTAGTAGCCTTCCCTCCCCAGAGATCTTCAGAAGAGAAAACCACTGTGTGTTTGAGTGCATTTGTGTTTGCATTTTTGTATATGCATAGACATACTTGGTTCAAATTCAGTGTTGTTTTTTTTTTGTTTTGTTTTGTTTTGTCTTCATTTCTCATGTTTTGTCTTGGCGGTCGAAGTATTGAGTTTTCCCATTGAGGAGGACCTGCTGGGTCTCCATCTTCACATAAAAAACTCCACCCTGCTGGATGTGAGCCACGCTGAGGGCATTCACATGCATCATCCCCCCAACCTTTCTACCATCCTAGGTAATATTGTGAGAAACTCTCGGGCACGCTTATTTTTCTACAGTTTTAATATGGAATGTATTTCACACAACGGAAGAAAGGTGCTAAGAAAATAGCAACAAACTGTACTAGTAGTTTGGGATGTCAGTGTATTTGGCAGGATCTGCAGACTCTATTTAATAATTAAAGAAGTAACTATGATATTGGTTGTCATTCAAATTTTTAACTAAAACATTAATGTTAGCTTGTTTTTAATAGCATAATTTCATTTTCTAACAGAAGTACTGAGTATGATTTAATTTGATGCCCAAGTGTTAGTATGTAGCTTAAACCATCAGCATTTGTCTAAGTGCTAAACTTCTGTCTGCAGATGCCTCCACACTCCTTGCTGAAAAGCCCTGTGAGATCAGGTAAGTCTGTCAGTTGAACTTCTAAGTCATTAGCGCTGGTGGTCCACACAGCTCAACCGATTCACTGAGTGTCGTTTCTCCATCAAGCAACAGCAGAGAACCTGGATCTGCTGCTAAAATACAGACTGACTCTTTTAAATCAGGTAAAGATGAGATGTATATCTTTATCAAAAGGCACTGTATTACGTACACCTGTCCAACTGCTCGTTAACACAAATATCTAATCAGCCAATCACTTGGCAGTAACTCTGTGCATGTAGACATGCTCAAGACGACCTGCTGAATTTTCAACCACAGCATCAGAATGAGGAAGAAAGGTGATTTAAATGACTTTGAACATGGCATGGCTGTTGCTGCCAGACTGGCTGGTCTGAGTGTGTCAGAAACTGGTGATCTACTGGGATTTTCCCACACAACCATCTCTAGGGTTTACAGAGAATGGTTCTTAAAAGTGAGCAGCAGTTCTGAGTGAAAATGCCATGTTGATGTCAGAGGTCTCCACAGTCACCAGATCTCAGTCTAATAGAGCACCTTTGGGATGTGGTGGAACGGGAGATTTGCATCATGAATTTGCAGCCAACAAATCTGCAGCAACTGTGATGCTATCGTGTCACTATGGACCAAAATCTCTGAGGATTTTGGTCCATAGTGACCATATTGAGCACCTTGTTGAATCTATGCCATGAAGAGTTAAGGCAGTTCTGAAGGCAAAAGGGGGTCCAAAATAGTACTAGCACTATGTACCTAATGAAGAAGCTGGTGAGTGTATACATTTCATGGGCATTTTTAGCATCTATTCCAAATTACTACCAGTAGTTTTGTGTTTTTATTCTTAAATGTGCAGACAAAGCCTTCAAGAGGAAAACCCCACCAAAAGTAAGAAGTCACCTGCCTATCTATTTACATTTTTTTTCTCAAATATGATGTAGAACATTTTTGTTTTGTTAGACTCAAAAGCAAGTGAGATTACAGTCATGATCAATATAGTTTTACTCCACAGCTCAGTAACAGAAGGCTTATATTGTATAAGAAGAAGGTTTCATTTAAAAGCCCTGTAATTGCTGAGACCTTTGATGGAAAATGCACCCCAGCCTCCAAGTTAACCACTCACAATGCCAGTGAGCAGTTTCAAATGTCCAGCCCACCTGAGGAGATGAAGCCTGATGCAGAGAGATCCATAACGGGTGAGACCGGTTCTAAAGAAGAAATATTACCTCTGACAGTGACTCTAAAAAGGCCTAGAAAAAGTAGCCTGGAGAAAGCCAAGTTCTTTGACTTTGCCACTGACAAGGACAGGGATACTTTCTTTCAGGTCATGAGAGAAAGATGTGTCAAACTCAGAAGTGTTACTTTATTTCCTTTCACAGCTGCTTAGTGCACTGAGCCATCTGACCTGCCACATTTGAAACTAGAATATTGCATGTATCAAAATGTGCGCTTGGTCCCATAATCTGGATCAAAGAAGTCTAATTGTGAAATGTCCTGTGTAAAGGTTGTCTGTGTGTACTTAAAAGAGACAAAAATCAATGTAAGAAGTTCTAATTAGTATTTAAATGTTATTTAAAGAGAGTAATTCAGAGACATGCCAGGCTGTTATGTTGCTATAAAAAGTGTGATGCAGAATGACCACTAGATGGCATATATGTATTTACTTTTAATGACCACTGGTTTTCTTGTCCATACAGTGAGTTTTTCCACCTTTAAATGTGTTATGTGTGGTGGTGTTAGTTTTTTTTTTGTTTGTTTGTTTGTTTGTTTGTTTTTTTGCTTTATCTGCATTTGTGTTTATTCTTCTGGTATGTGTTACAGTAGGCTATCTAAATGTAGGATGAGCTAAAAACCAAGTTTAAATGCACAAGACTTGTATTTTAGGTTTCTCTTTTCTATACTTTTGTGTATATCTGTCTGTCTTCCTCCAAATTTGCATATTTATTTGAATCATAAGATATCTAAAATAAATTGAAGTACAAAAAACTGCCTGTTCCTATTGTGGATATCCCTCGTGCTGTGTTTTAACACGTTTAAGGCTCTTACAGTTAATAATTTTCTCATGTGGGTCTTTCAAGGATATCTGGCCGTGTGCGTCCAGTCGCTCAGCAGCCGCACTTGGATACTTTTTTTGTGAATAAATTTCATGCTGTCACGATTCCCGACAAAACATCAACACAGCGAATCCACTCACCACGTGGTACTAGACCAAAAATATCAGCCAATAAGGTAATTTGTTGTAGCAGCAGCAATCGGTCAGCCAATCAGAAAAATGTAGTGGGTTACCAAGCTGCTCCTGTGACTAATGCGTGTCATATGACTGTGACACCCATGGAGACAGTTACAAGGAACAAGATTTGCTCCTGGATTTGAAAAGAAGACTTTCTGTACCGAATTAATTTTGGTACAAAATGCCTCCGACTCTCTTCCAGAAACTTTTTAACAAGAGAAATGCGTTTTCGTCGCCGCCCCCGAGATGTAGCAAGGAGGACCCAGCTTTCAGGTAGCTATTGTGTGCGTGCGTGTCAGTGGTTTGTGTGTAAGGTTGATAATATTTATGACTTTCGCTTTGATGTCTGGGGGTATGACAGCGTTGTGGAGCGACGGTTACTTTGAATTCAAAAGCACTTTGCAAGTCAACGCTGTATAGTTCGGCTGATTTGATATTAATGTAGGAAAGTGCAAAGGGACGTGAGAGACGTGTTGTGCCTTGTTGGTGCGATTAGTTAGCATGCTAGTGCTAATTATTGATGTTAGCGAGGCTGCTGCACGCGCTCTCTTGGTGGGACTTGACTTACCTCATTAGCCATCACTTTTTGCTCATTTGAACAACTATTTATGTCAGTGTGCAGCTGATAAACGGTTTATGTCATCCCGAAGGCAGTTAAACGGTGCTTACAAATTGAAGAAGCAGTGTCCTGCTTTCTCTTTGTCCCCCCCAACCCGCAACCCGTGTGTTTCTGTGGTAACGGCGTTGGCAAGAAAACGAGGCACACGTGACAGTACAGTTGCGCTCTTTTGTAGCTTATTTTGATCTGTAGCACCCGGTAACTTGGAGCAAAGTACAAGTAGCATCCCTCGGCTTTGCCGATGCTACTGTACTCTCCGCCAGACAACAGAAGGAGGACACCGTGTGCTCTCAATCGAAGCACATGTGATCATTTTAGTCGGCCGCAGATGCGTCCTAGACCGTGCTTCTGTATCCGTAGACTGTCGATGCACAGTGTTAAAAAAAACAGCAGTCACTTTTGTTAAACAGTGATGCTTTTATTTTTATTGAAGTATCGCCACATGACGTCTGAACATCATTTAACATTGCAGTGACGTAAAATAGGAAAATGCCTCGAGTTTACTGAGAGCAGTGATGCTTCGAACAAATGCAAGATGACTTGTACTGATTTTAGTATTTCCTGCACTCGTTGCTGGTGTCTCACTTCCACTAAAGCAGATAATCATATCTAATGCAAATATAGAAAACATTTATCAGTTCCAAATACCACTGCGCTTTGATATTTATCTTTTAAAGATCTGGTTAGGCATTTTGAGAAGGAAAAAATATCAACATGTTGACAGACAAAATGTTGATCTCACAAGGTATTGCAGTGACATGTTGCCCAATACTGTCAGGCGTGCATCCCTAGCAGATATGCTGATTGTTTAAAGATTATGTGCAGAAACAAAGTCTTATTTATTTACAGAGTTGATGTAAGCTGAGGCAGAAGTAAGCTGCATAAGAACTCATTTATATACTCTGAATTAATTTGCAGTCTCCCAGTGTAAATTCTCTCTCACATTCAGGGTCAGGTCTGCCACCATTGGAAAAAGTACTCTAAAGTTTTAAATACCCTGGCATTGCAAAGTGTCTCTCCCACCTTGTCACTCATGGTGGAGATATTTACCTGAAAGCTTACCTCCTTGTGGTGCTGCTTGCACTTTGGCCCATGCCTGAGCCTGAGCACGTTCCACTGCCATAAAGGTGCCCTGCACCCAGTGATATAAATGCACTCTGTGTGTGTGTGTGTGGAGGGGCGGGGGACTGACTGGCATCAATCCCAGAGCAAACAGGCAGGCAGCAGGCTTTTCTGTTAGCTCAGTTGTCAGCTGTGCTCTTCATACCTCTGGCATAAGCTCCCCATTCATCAAGCATGAAATGCTCTGGAGAGGACGGAACAGTGCAGAGACATGATTGGAGAGGACACTCGTGTGGTAGCAGGAATAGGCTAGAATGCAGCATGAAGTTATAGGAGATTATGGATGAAAGAAAACTGGTGAATGAGATGGTTTTGTGAAAGGGAAGAGAAGAACATTGAATAGATGGTCTAAGAGAAGTGAATCTGATGGGACAGAGTGGTGGATGAAGTGGTTAGGAAGTGAGCATGCAAAATTAGAAGATGGACAGAGTAGAGGATAAGACAAGAGGATAAGATATCCCAACAAAACACCAGTTTTTTGCAATTGAAACAAAAAGTATGCTAAGAAAATCTGACTTCTCAGAGTCTTGGGTTGGATTATAACAATTATATAACAATTTAACAATATACCTGAAGGGCCTTTATTATAAGCTAATATTTATGCGTAATGTAAGCTACTTTCGGCTGCTCCCTTATTCACAAGGGGCCGCCGCAGCGGGTAGCTCCGCATGTTTGATTTGGCAGATTTTTATGCCGGATGCCCTTCCTGATGCAACCCTAAAAGGGATTTGAGCATAATGTGAATGATTTAAAAAAATAAATAAATAAATAAAATAACATCAAAACAGTGTTGTTGTTGTTTTTTTTTTCTTTTAAATGCAGTGTGCATTGCAGGCTTTGTTGTTGACTCTTGACCTGTGAGAATAACATTTTTTCAGTGTATTTTTTTTTTATATGCTAAAGAGATGAAGCTTTTGCTGTTTTGCAGCCCTCAGGCCTGCATAATGCATCACCCACGCAATGCTCTGTCACTGTGCCCTCCAATGCACGCCACTGTGCCCCCCAGAATACCACAGAGGGCACCAGGTTGGCTGACCCTGAGAGGAAAGCCTAAAAAGACTCCCCTGTTTCCCTGTCTGTGGCACCTGACTAGGGACAGCATACTGTACATTACACTGAAAGCCTCTGGCTCATCCTGCAGCCAGTCTGAGGCCTGATCATTATTAGCCAGTAGCTTTGTCCTCCCACCCACACCCAAACTGCTTGTCCTGGCAGCCTGCTGAGGAAATTTCCTACTTCACCTGTACTAACAGACTCAATATAGTTGTTTGTACTGAGATAAGTGAGGGAGAGCATGTAAGAGAGTGAAAGCTGGTGTACACAAGTTTTGAGTTTTCTGTTTAATATACAGATAGTTGGTATGAAAGGGTCACCAGTCAGGAAAAAAAAAAACAAACAAACCTAACTCTCTGTGGTGAATGTAAAATAAAATGTAGTGTAATGTAATGTAGACTTGGTAAATCATGTTTGACATGATTATGTATTACACCAGTGGGTCAAGGATATCTCCCCAAACCCTTCATCATCAGTGAAAATACATGACGTTGCATTTGCTGGAGTAAATTTTTCACTGCGTAGGATTTATCTTTAAAAATGTTTTATTTATAGTTCGGGAGAAGTCGTGTCTCAGGTTCCTGATTGGCAAGGCGTCCTTCCTCCATTGCGCACTTTCATAACTCAGTGTGTCATGTGAGGCTTTCATCAATCTTGGGCTGTCATGTTTGTTAGATGATCACATGGCTGCCAAAGTCACTGGCAAAAAGCTAAGAGGTGAATAAGTAAAGAGACTTGGTATGTGTTGATGAAGATGCAGACTTTGTATTTTTTGAGATAATGCACACTTCAGTTGTATCCTGTTGCTATTGATCTAAAGTTTTGAATCTACATGTGACCACTCTTCCTGCTCCCTCCTGACTTAACCCTTTTATCTCATCACTGTCTTAATAAATTCTGAGCTTGACCCTTATGTCTAAATGCAAAACTCATCACTGGGTTTTTATGTATAGTTGTTCTACTCTGCTGTGTGTTTGCCTACTTTCTCTTAACCCCTCTGTGTCAGTAAAGTTACTCTATATAGTGGGATAATATTCACTCAGCAGCACCAAACTTTTGAATAGGATTTGTGTATATTTAAAACATAGAACGATATGGATTCATGTGTATGTTATAGCTTTATTTTGAAGGGCTCTTCTCTGTGTGCGTGCTTGTGTGAATGCTGCAGGCATGCCAAGGTTCTGTAAAGACAGCGGCTGTCATCAGGTTCCTATCAGGGCTATTTCAAGTGGCCACACTCAGGCTTCTCAGAAGTGCAGGGTCATAGTAAAGATATACTTTCACGTAAAAGCTGCACGGGCATCACACTCTTACAATGGTGTGCAAAGATACTTGTGTTTGTTACAAACTTTTCAGTTAGCTTGATATTAAAATTCTGTTACGCTCTGTGAGCCAAACAGTTACTGTCAGTGTAATTATGTCTACATGCTTCTACTCCCAGAATGAAAATTATAGTGGCAGAGGTTCTCCCAAAATGCTTTTGACAGTGAAATAGCTCTTCTCCATTACCTATACTACCCTAGCAAGGTTAGCCTTGACATATAAGCAGACATATTGTTGATTTTATTAATTAAACGTGAACTTGAGACAAAGTCAGAGAGGCATGGTTGAGATGGTTTGGACACATACGACTTCTCTGCAAACATTGTATGGCTCAATCAACTGACTGTGGAGCTCATACTGAGTCTAAGTACTAAAGAGGTGTCCACACAGGAAGCAGTTCACTTGTCGGCTATAGTTTGTAGCTCACAGTTTGTCTCTAATGGGCATTCCAGGCTCCAGTTGCCTATATAACCCACCAATGTATTTACCTTGTATGTCAATCAGTGCTGTCCTTTGCTGTCATTGGTAGTTGCTTTATATCCCTAGCCTCGAAGTTGAGAAAAGTTTAACACAAGACATGCCCATTTTGCATCACCAGCTGTCAAATTGACTTTCTATGTTCTCTGGTCGCCACATCGCTGCTATTCACTTCCTGTGTGGATTCCCCTAAAAGCTGGGATTAGACTTGCAGACACACACAGCCTTGCATACCTGTAGAGGTGGACAGTATATCTCTGACATAAACCCCTACCAAGTCCACTGATATTTCCAAAAACATTTTTTAAACAAGAACTCTGTGTCCTCAGCGTTAACAAAAGAGAGAAAGGTAGCATTATATTGTGCGATTTCTTTTTTTTTTTTTTTTTTTTACTCTACT
>VUQI01025712.1:31496-45070 GCA_015106735.1 Paratilapia polleni | reverse complement strand
TCCTTATTTCCATCTACTGTTCGACTTTTCTGCCTTCACCCTTAACTTAACCCCTTCACTTTCTCTCTCTTACCTGTTGGTCTTCCAGGCCACAGTCACCCTATGGACATGCCTGGCCGAGGGCTCTACGATGAGAGGGACAGTGGCATCGCCAGGTCTGGTAGGTTAATGAGACTAGGCACCAAAGCCTGGATTGACCTACACTCACATCCTTTTCAGTCCTACAGCTGAGCTTTGAATTGCGCTTATGTTTATTTTAGTCAAGACTAAAGATTGTTCTCATTGTTTAAAATGCCAAAAACACAAGTGCTAATGATGCATGGTTATTTCGCAAGCACACCCTGTGTCAGAATGACTGACCTGTTTTAACTTGACTCTTCAAGTTCACAAACAGTTACAAAAGCACCAGTAACTTTAACCCTTGGGGTTTAAGTTGCAGCTTACTAATGTGGTATGCAGGCTTGTATACATGGAGTTTTCCATGTATACAAGAAAGGACTCATAACTGATTGCTTTTTAGGCTTATTGGGGTGAAAGAAAATGTAGGGTAAGAAAGACAAGAAAAAACAAACAAACAAAAAATCCCTCATGTTCTGAAAAGCTGGAAGTATTTTGACCTAAAACCTCACGGAAAGAAATTGATGCTTGGTGGAAGAGGGTGTTGAGGCGATTACATAGCTTCCAGGGTCTGGAAAATCTTGTCCTGTGGAAACTGACCTCAGTCTCCCTGGCTCTCCACCACCCCCCCTTTTTCAAACATCACCATGTCCCACTGGAATGACTGGTATGAGGAGAATTGTACTTACTGCATGGGTCACGTGCAGAGAATTAAGTTTGTCACCCCTTAAAACATGCTACTGGTAAAGGAAATTCTAATTTAACACCTCACACTCTAGTTTTCTCTTTACAAGATATACACACTCATTCATTCACCTCCATGAAGTTGTCTCTCGTTATCTCTTAACACAAATGTGACCAATGATCAGTGCCTCCTGCCTGGGCTGTAAATAACCCTGTGATCTGTTTGTGTGTGTGTGTGTGTGTGTTATTATCATGCCAAGCCTGGTGCAAAGCCAGTTTGTCCAACAACTGCAGCATGTGACTATGAGCAAGTTAGCTGACATTAGATCTCATATTAAAGCTATCCAGTAATTATAGTTTGTGTTCACGGAAACAAGGACAAAAGAGTTTGTTTGATTGGCGTGCATTTTTTTTTTTTTTTGTGTAGCGTCTTTCTCATTAAGAGTACTGTTTTCAAATCTGTTTAGCTCTGTGTGTAGGGTGTGTGTGTGAGTGTGAGATGTGTCATTGAAAAGGAGTACCCTACACACTAGTCTGACTCACTTGTGCCCTTTTACTCTTTTGTCCCCCACCATTCCCTCCATCTGTTCCCCACTCCCTTCTGTGCTCCTCCTCATCCTCATTCCTGCATCTTTCCTCTTTATTCACCTATTCTCTTCACTCTTCTCTATTCCTTCATCTTTCCCTCTAGCTTCTCTGAGCAGCCTGTTGATCACTCCTTTCCCATCTCCGAGCTCATCCTTGACCAGCAGCTGTGCATCCAGCTACCAGCGTCGATGGCTCCGCAGTCAAACAACCAGCCTAGAAAACGGTGTCTTCCCCCGATGGTGAGATGCATGCAAACACACCTCTGTAAAACCATTTTTCCATTTAGTTAAAACTATGTAAATAGAAAATAACAGAGGGCAATTTTGCAGTAGAAAGAAACACACAAATCATTCTGTGCACAAAAACACTAGGGTTTCAGATGATGAATATTCAATAAATTTGAGACTTATTTTCATTGTAAATGAACATAGGTTATACTATAAAATGCTGAAAGGAAATGAAAATGTCCATCACAGTGTGCAAAGGCCCAAAATTATGTTCCTGACCAAACTGGATATATTTCATTTATAATGACTCTTTACATCACAAAACACAGAAAATTCTAGCAATTAAAAGTTGATTGTTTGTTTTAGTTCTAACCCAAATATACTACTCAACTTCCCCAGAAGTGACACACCGAGTCTCTCCCAATCGCAAGTGCCCATTAGTCTTTCACCCCTATTCGGGGCCCCTGTCTGGACTTTGTAAACTTTATCCTGCTAGGACGTCCTCAGAATCCAGCAGGCAGCTGGGGAAAAGGCACGCAGTGCTGCTGTCTGTTAATAGCTGCTCACACACTCACAGTGCCGTGACTAGACAGGATGCTGTATTGGTCTGTCACTTTCAAAGCAGCTGTCAGCCTCTGACTGTGCTAATCTTCCGAGCGCTCTGGGTCACCAGCACCAAAGTGTCTTCTTTACCATCAAATAACAGTTAAAAAAAATAAAAATAAATAAAAAATTGCTCGGATTAAGTCTCTTCATGTGCTTTCTTTGCTTAACGGATGAAATGTTGGCATCTTAGATATTTTTGGTAGGAACATATTTACGGTTTTATGTTGGATAAGATAAAACTAATGCATAAGGATTCAGATTCAAATGGCAAGATGTTTTACACTTAATTCCACTTTTGTCCTTGCTGTGAAGTTTGACTCACTGTGTGAACCCTGTCCTTATTAGGTCGGTGGAGGAGAGCTTCAACATGTCTGATGAAAGCAGCGGTCCGAGCCTGGGTGTGATTCGGAAGAAGAAGATAGCCATCGGGGTCATCTTCACGCTGTCCCCCAATGCTGAGGAAAACAGCCGCTTCCAAGATTTCTTCTTCTCCCACTTTCCTCTCTTTGAAAGCCACATGAACAAACTCAAGAGCGCAATCGAACAGGTAAATTAAATGGGTATGACTGTGATTTTAGAGCAACTTCATATTGCAGTTTTCTTTACTCCCGTACTTTTGTCTTTTCTATTTGTAATGGGAAATTTTTAAGTTCTTAATCACCTCCCTGATTGATGATATAGACATAATTCTGCCTGCAAAATCCAGTACATACAATGACATAAATAGAACCAAAATGCAAACACCATTTGCTGCTGTAATCAGCAGAGCTGCTGTCAGATTGACCGGTCAATGGTCATACCTTGAATATCTGAGGTTCTGTTTACTGGTGTCTGTTGTTGGCACTGTCAGAGCTCTGGCAGATTGCCAGTGTTACCCCTGTCTTATCCTTTACAAGTTCTTCAGTTTGACAGCTTTGCTGCCAAATATTTAAAAGTACATGTGTGTTGTGTCACTCTCAAGGCCATGAAGATGAGTCGGCGGTCAGCTGATGCCAGCCAGAGGGCTCTGGCTTACAGCCGAATGGTGGAAGGACTCAACGAGTTCAGGTTGGACCACAACTCCTGTTTAATTTCTCACATTTATTTGATTACCAAGCTTGGAACCTGATGAACACTATTGCTTTTATTTTGAACATGTCTTACAACAAAGTTGAGTGTGAGAATTGCTCATAGCTTTCTTAAAAAATGGTATTTGTGTTTTTACTGCATGTTTATTAGCAAGCACTTTGTGTTTACCAAAGCCAACTGTGTCATTCAGTTTTAAAAACATCCAAAGTATTCATTTAAAATCTTTAGGAAACTGATGTGTCACTTGAATTTTAGATGTGTGCACCATAAAATTGGACTCAAAAGCATGCTCTGCATCTTGCATCAGTCTGCACATCATGGATCTTGTGATCTAAAGAATTTTGTTTGGGAGGCTGCACATTGCAGAGCCACTGACCCAGCTCCACTTCTAGGTCCAGCCCTACCCTAACAGTAACAAAAGAGAGGGGGACCTGGGCTTGGTCAGGATCATTGGCATTGAACATTGCTTATTTTGTTTCCCGTTACTGAGGGGATGTAGGAATGCAGCTGTGATAGAATGGAAAAAGAGAGGTAAAGGACTTGTAAAATATTGCTCTGTCTAGGAGACAAGTAGTTGCTGAATTTGTGAAGGAAGGAGGAGAAACGGGCATGAAAGAATCTTTGTTGTACTCTATAAAAGACACAACCAGTGTTATATGTTCCACATTTACAAGTATTCAAATTAAGTGCATCCATATCAAAACAGTTTGTCTTATTTTTTATCCAAAGCTCTTGTTTATTACATACACCAGTCGTTAAGTCTTGATGTTTTGTGAAGTGGGTCACAGTGCCCATTTTTATCCTGGTGCTGACATTTGGTCAGCTTTAATTACCTGAGAAGCATCTTATACGCTCCTTTCATTCCAAGCTTGGTTTGTTAAGCTAGTGGGTTAGTAGGGTCCTCTTTCAAAACCAAGCAGGCAGTGAACCCAAGTTTATGAGATCTGGGATTTACCAGCTGGGCTTATTTGCATACCAAAGAAATAACTTGTTAATCGATGAGGTTCAAAAGCGAATACGTGAAAATTTTATATTTACTGGCTGCAACAGCCAAGTGTGGTAGTTTCACCTTGTGAGTCTCTGTTTATGCAGTCATCTTGGCAAAATAAATTTCTGGAGGCATCTAATACAGCAGGAAGTAGCACAAAGGTCATTTGGCAGGTGCTTGCAAACTGAAATAATGTCTGCATTTATTTGCATATAGAGCAGGGAAGTGTGATCCGATCACAAGTGGTCAGCCAGCATGTAAGGGTGCAGCCTAATGCCAGTTGAGAACTGATATACAAAGAGCTCCAATTGGGATTGAATTGCCCAAGGTGCATGCTCGTGTCGAATGTGAACAAACGCTGTTCCTCCTTATTTTTGTTTTCTTTTTTTTCTTTTTTTTCTTTTTTTTTTTGCTCATTTAAATAATTATTAAAACAAATAACATGTATACTATTAAGTCCAACAAGAAATGTCAAGTAAAACCAAGGGTGGAACACTGTTTCCTACCTGCCTTGACCAAATCAAAGTTGCTGCATTGTAACTGCAGTGCATGCAGGAGGTTTTTGCTTTAGGGCTTTGGCTATGTTTAGTGAAGCTTATCTGACCATAGTTTTAGAAGCTACGACTTAAACTATGCATCACTGCCTACTTTGGCTAGAATGATTTCTTTAGACCTCTCAGAAACATCAGGTCCAAGAAGGATTCAGCATTTATTTGTGATGACATGAAATATGAAATCATAAATTTGTGATGATTGGACTCCGGGACTGTTTAGTATGTGCATCCGTGTATGGGTGAGACATGCCTGCTAGTATTGTATGACTCGTAAAACACGCTAACTTATATTATGTGCATGGGTGTGCCCACATGCCTATCTCCACCACTACTTTCACTTGTCACATGCATGCACTCTGGCACGCAGTTCCCTGTTTGAGGTCCCCTCATTGCTGCAGTCATATGCCTGCTGACAGCCGGCTTCAGCAACCCAAGCCTCCTGAGTGGCAACCCTATCTATCTCAGACAACTGGTCATGAGCACCAGAATAGTAAATAATATGAGTGAGTGCCAGCAGGAGGAATGCTGGTGCCCTGGACTAACTGAATATCTGCAAAAATCACCTTCAGACATGAGCTAAATATAAGGGTAGCCACCTTTGCCATTAAGCACTTTTGACTTCATGGAACATTACAAGACAAAACTGGAAGAAATGCCTTTCTGTGACGCTGACGAGGCTTTGGCATAGCTGGAGGGTGGGCACGCGCGCACACCCACGCATGCTGGGAAAGATAAGCTGCGCTCTTAGTAGAAGCATCTGTACATAAAAGTCACACCAGCCTATATTGGGGTTATGCTAGGGTTTGCGGTTAGAATACAAACAGACGTTCTGGGCGAAGCCCAAATTGAGACTGTTATCAACTGGAATTACAATGTTTTAGTGACTATAACTGAAGAACTTAACTGGCAGTATTTTGGATTGGTCTTAAAATCAACTTATGAAACAGACTTGGTAAAGCCAATGAGGTCAAATGCTTGTATTGTTGCCCTCCATAGTGAGGTAATTCAAATCTGGCTCCTCAGCCTGACACAACAGTTTTAATTCCACATCACAGGCGTGCTTTTTAACATTCACCTGAACAGCTGATGCGGAGAGGCTGAGGCTAGATTTCCCCACTCATCTAACACTTGCTCGACCTCAGACCTCTTTCCAGTGGCAGGCTTTCAGTAATGTACACCAGACAGAGGGGTCAAGTGGGGCTTAGAAAAGTCAACCCGTTTATAATATGGGAATCAAGTATTATTAGTTCATTTGATGCTGCAGTCAAATGACAGATGACCTCTGCCTATGTCTTGTTGCTCTGCTGACAACAAGACACAAAGAGAGTCGGAGCCGTGTATTTGATGTGTTGATTTACATCAGGTTCATTGTGTTTCACCCTGCTGACTCATCAGTGACAGATTCATTGTTATCAAGAATTTTATCTGTTAAGCTGTTACCTAATGCTGCAATGTTCTAGTTTAGCGTGAGTTATTGGTTCAGTAGTATATTGATAAAGGCTCGTTTTGTTGATTCAGTTGTTAGAGAGACAAAACAAGACTGCCATAGGCCAGCAGTTAATTAATGACGCTAAAGATAATTTTTCTGAGTCTAAAATAACATTAGTGGGTATTTGGCATCTTCCTACTGTAACATTATGAACTCTAAGACTTAGTTTATGAGACATGGATTAATCCAAGGAGATCTTCACTGAATTTTTCTTTTAGTCGAGGATTAGGCTTAATCTATAAATGGGGAAACTGGCTGTTAATGTCACTCTTAGCACGGGTTTAGGAATAGATTACTAAAAATCTTAGTCAAAAAAGATCTGCTTGCAACACCAGTATATGTATCGCAGTGTTGTTAAATTCATTAATTCTTTGTTCATTACTGACTCCTATAAAGCAACATACAAAGATTAAGGTGGTAGGTTGTTTTCTTTGGAAAAATACATGATCCTAAAATAGGTTGATCACTGGAATACTTGACCTGAAGTGAATGTCACTTCCACTGTGTGACACCTGTGTTTTCTCTCAGCACACAGCCTGTCTGCATCTCTCCTATCACTGGGTTCATTATATGTCAAAGAGGTTGTGAGTTTACTGCAGAATTAACTTTGTTTACAGCTCTCCCGTAGCTTCCAGTAAGACTAAATCAAGCAATCAGGGCAGGGCTTTATTGCTTATCAGTAGAACCTACAAGTCTTGTGACAGATCACCCGAGCTTATAGCAGCTGGTTAAGTCTATTTCAGTTTGCTTGACTCTGCTATGTTAGCTGAAAACTGCAATTGTATTATGGATTCAGGTAATATGCTTTCAGTGGAATAAAAGTAAGCAGATGAAACCACACAAAACGCCTCGTCACCTAATAAAAACTGACAACACTCTTTTGTTTTTTCTTTTTTTTAATAAAAAAAAACTGCAATCTATTAAGCTTTGCATTTTCAAACCCAGAAGCCACCAGCTGCAGTTCATATTTCCACCATGACTAAAAATTCCTGATTTTCCACATTCCTACGTCCAGAGATTCCCTTCTGCCCCTGTGTCAAAGCTTGGCCTCTGGCCGAGACATGCTCACCAATTCACCCCACGCTCCATGGAAACTCCTGTTCTTCTCAATGGACAAATGCCCCAGCTGAGCCACATACAGATGCATATACACCCACACACTGTACAGACCAAGAGACAAGGTCGGATATATGTGTGTGTGAGTGCACGCAAAGTCGTCAGGCTGTTGCAAACACACACACAACGAGGGTCTCCCATGGGCTCAGTGTAGACAGCGAAGCTCTGTGAACTGAGATCTCTTTTGTTGACCCCGAGAGACAATAACGTGTCTGTTTTCTCTCTGTCTGTTTTCTCTCTTTTCCCCCTTGTTCCCTGTCATTTGCTCTCTCCACGGCCTCTCCCACTTTCATTGCTCCCTCCCTCGCCGTACCTCATCTCCAGGATGACCATCTGCAACCTCTACACCATGCCCCGGGTGGCTGAACCCGTCTGGTTGACTATGATGTCTGGAGCATCAGAGAAGAACCAGCTCTGCGGGCATTTCATGAGGGAGCTCTCTCTGCTGATGGAGCAGGCCTCTAAGAACCAGTTGAGTGTCTGCATATTCTCGCACCTACTTCACTATTAGTCAGGGAATTTCTAAAAATGGCACACAGATTTAATGAGTCTAAAAGGTTGTGTCCTAGACTGGGACAAAGAAACTATACTAAGTACATTTTCAGACACTGCTGTGTCATATGTTATGTTTTCAGTAGTTATATGGCCAAAGCAAACCCACCAACAGCAGAAATCAGTCTTGTCCCCACATTATATTTTTGCTGATGTAAAAAGCAGCAAGAATGCTCACAGGAATAAAGATGGAAAGATGTGCACATAAGCACATTAAAACTGTTACACATGCATATACTTTTCACATCTTTCTTGCCTTGTCAACAGAAAAAGGGGACATGCAGATTCATATCCACTAACTATTCATTCTCACTCCCTCATCCCCCTTTGTTATGCTTAATCTCACACACACTGTATGTTTCACCCCATTTGCATCTACTTGTCTGCCTTAAAGGGGGCTATGAATGAGAAGATCCCTGCCAGTCTCTAATTGCTTATTGTTGCTGTTACAAAGCCATGTCAAACCACTACTAATTGTACGTGTATGAATTGGTAGCGAGGCCTTTATTGAACATAGCACCCATATTCAGTAGAATTGATTGAAAGTATCATTCACTACACTGAACTGAGTTATTACATCATGTTTAGTAAGACAGTAAAACTACCTTAATGTGTGTTTTTTATTACTGATTGACATCATAGAAATCTTTCGAATATTGGATTTTATTATGCACTTGTAAATATTAAGACTGCACCAAAGTTTTTTGGGGGTTTTTTTAACCATTTTTTTCCATATTTTTTTATTAGCTAATTAGTTCTTTATCCATTACAAGCTCCCATTTAAAAAATTTGACATGTACAACTTTGCTCATTTGTCTAAAAGACAGTCTATTACCACAATATGTTTTATTTTTATGTATATTTTTCTGCTCACTCATTAAATTTGTATTTATAAAGAGGAGCCCAATGAGAGGCTGTTCATCTTCTTTTGCATTGGTGTATCATGTATACACAACATTCAGCATAATAAATTGAGAGAGTAAACCAGCATTAAATAAATTCTGAACTCGACAAATGTTAAAAGGCAGTTAATCTTAAATATCACACTGCACTCAGGTGTAACAATGGCAGGTAGAGGGATAATCAATGGTGGAGTATAAAATCTGCCAAAGATCTGTTTTTGCTTGATAAATGACTTAAATGAGTGGTTATGACAAAGGTGGTTTGGTCTTTCTGGTGCCAGCAACAAATGGATGTTTTGAAAAAAAAAAGGCGAAAAATCAAGTATTAAACTTGATCAACTATAGCCAACATAGCTATGGGGTCAAAAAATAGAACAGTTTGAAACATGAAAATCCATTTAAAAGACATAGCACCACTATTACAAAATGTTTTGTGGTTTTTACGGATGACACCCCTACATGATCTGTGGATCCCTTCACGCTCTCTAAATTAAAATAGATATTTGTCTCTTAGGCAACCAGTTTGTGCATCGGCGTCACTTCTTAGCTGAAGTCACAGTTTCCACCACTACTGGTTGGGATAACTGCCGTGCGACTACTTCTGTGTGCTGTTGACTCTTGAGTGAAGCGTCATGTTTCCCTGGGAACCAGTGCTTTTACTGTATCACATCACATCTTTTATGAGGCATCCCATCAGTGGTCCCATGACTGATGGTTCTGATAACTGTAGCAGTCACGGCATGCGATTGAACTCAACTACCATGACAGTGTTGAGTCATAAGACAGGAAGGGAAGTAGACACTTGTGGTCAGAACTGAGAAATGAATCATGCTTATGGAGTGTGTGTGTATGAGTGTGTAGCTGGGTATGTTTCAAACAAAGGATTGTGTTGTCCAGTTTAACAAGAAAAAGTCTAGGATTCCCATGTTGTGACCAAAGAAGGTCAGGAAGCAAACTGAGAGACCGTAATATCTGATCTCTTCTTCTTCTTTCCAGATTCCTTCCTGCATTATTGACAGCCGTCTTGACCAATCATCTGGCCTGGGTGCCCACTGTCATGCCCAATGGGCAGCCTCCTATCAAGATCTTCCTTGAAAAACACTCCTCCCAGAGCGTCGACATGCTGGCAAAGACGCACCCCTACAACCCTCTCTGGGCACAGCTAGGTGAGACGGTCAAACACAAACACAGAGAGTTGAACGTACCTTCGCTTTTTGTTAAAGCACCTGGGTGGAGTGGAAGCAAAACATAACACCTGTGTTTGCTTTTTATTTTCGCTGGAACATTGTTGCCATTGTTAATCATTACAACACGAAGGCAAGTTAGGACTAGACTATGTTCTCTACCTGCAGCTTTATTAAGTCTGAATTAGCTACATGTCTGTGTGTCGGCCTCATTGGAGTCATGAAAATGTTGTGGTTTGAGTCTTCTCTGTAGCAGCGTTTAAATTTGAGTACACGTTGCATGTGTAATACAAATGCTGTTTCCAAAAAAGATATAATAACTGAAGTTGAAATAACTCGATGTGAAAATTGAGTATAAAGTGGGGACTTGACCCAAAGCTATAAACTGTGTTTCTCTCTGTAATTCATGAGAAAGGAAAACATTGCATTGTTTTGCAAAAATTAGTTGAAATACCGAGATATATTTCTGTTCAAAGGGAAAAAAAAAAAGTTTGCCAGTAAGTAAAATCCTATAATAAATCTTAAAGGGGATCTTAAAGGGTATATTGAGTAGTGCAGTGTTACTTCATGTGACATGGAACACATTTAGAATGTGAGTTAACGCTGACACCTAGTGTTCATAACTGAGAGCTGCAGACAGGAGCATTTGTTATTGTTAAAAGAAAATGAATAAAGAGTAAAAATGTAGGAAAAGATGATGAACAATTACAATATTTTTAAAGTGTACAGCTATTCAAACAGCTGTTTAAACATACCTTGATTAGATAAATTTGTGATCTTTCTCTCTCCATCACATCTTTATGTGCAACACTACTTCCCATTTACCTGATGTGAGAAAAGTAAGAAACTTGGAAAAGCAAGGAAATATGAACAGATTTATTACCAGATCCATAAAAAGCCTATATTGTACAACAACAAAATTGGTGCATTTAAAGACTTGTTTAAATGCATTGCTATCCCCCCCTCTCTTTAGGAGACCTGTATGGGGCCATTGGCTCACCAGTTCGTCTGTCAAGAACAGTGGTAGTTGGCCGCAGACAGGAGCTTGTCCAGAGACTCCTCTATGTCCTCACCTACTTCATTCGCTGCTCAGAGCTGCTGGAGACCCACATGCTGGACAGCGCTGAGGATGAGGCCATCGTCATGCCCGGCTCCCTCATAACCACCTCCCTTAGAAAGGGAGAGGTAGAGGAGTCAGAATATGTCCTGGTTACTGTCCATAAACCCAGTGGAGACTACCTGTCCCAAGGGGCCCACAGTCAACAGACTGAGATAGAAGACAGCATCTACCCTTCAGACAACAGCCTCCAGAGCAGCACATACACAGACAATGAGGTGGAGCACAGCACTGGAGACCCACCCAACGAGGAAGATGAGGATGACGAAGATGAGGAAGACAGCAGTGAGAGTCAAGGGTCGAGGAGCAGTGTGCTTCAGGCGGGACACAGCCAGGGCACAGTTCCTGTTATCAGGACTGCAGAAGTAGCTCAACCCGGGGATCTGTGCAAGAAGTCTAGCAGCCCACTGTTCACTGAGGCTCGAGTGGAGACGGTGCTGCCCGTTGGTTCAGCTTCCACCAGGGAGCAGGTCTGTGTGCTGGATACAGAGACCAAGGGCAACCTGAAATCTATTGATCCATCCATGCCCACAACTCTTGCATCAGATCCATCCCTACCCACCACCACAGAAGGTAAAAACTCTGGGTTAGATGCTGTGATTAATGCAACAACTGGAAACCAGACCACTAAAGTGCTGGCTCTTCTGCCTTTGGGAGTCCCTTTGGAGAAGAAGCCCCCAGATAAGAGCCTGGTTACTACAGTACCAGTGATACCGGGAAACACTGTGACAGGGCCCATGGCTTTGACTCTAACAGAAGAGGAAGAGCCCGCAACAAAAGTCACTTTCCTTATTGGAGACTCCCTGTCTCCTGAATCAGACACAGAGAGCCGTGGAAGGAAAGTAGAGGAGGACTTCAGAAAGCACAAGAAACACCTGCAGCAGCTGCATCAGCCATCACAGCAGCTGCAGATAGAAGCAGATTTAAAGACCAGCCACGCCAGAATGTCAGAGGACCAATCCAAACAGACCAAGGCAGTTCCAGCTCTGCAGCGGGTACCGAGTAAGATCCCCCAGTGGAACCTGAACTGTGGGGACGATTTTGATGAGTATTTCAGCTTGGAGAACCCTGTGGAGACTAGGACTATAGATGATGTGGCCAAACAACGTGAGGCCAGTATGAATAAGGACTCACTGGACCCTTTGGTTGTTCCCCAGCATCATGAATTGGGGGATCATGGCTTTCGGAGTAAGGCCAGGGGGCAGGGTTTGGGCCTCTGTTTAGGTCCAGGTATTGGAGAGGTGCAGTTGTGCGGGAAGGGAGAGACATTGTTGGATATTGAGAGGAGGTGCAGGTGTGAATCTACAGACTCCTCCGACACCTGCTCCTGCAAGGGCTGTCCTGCTGAGCAGGACAAGGATCTTGTGTTGTCAGTCCCTGTTCCGCAGGATGGAAGGAGCAACAGCAAAGAGGACCAAAAGCACAAAGCAGCGCCTGTCAACGACTGGGAAATACCACGCAACGAGAGCTCAGACAGTGCGCTGGGAGACAGTGAGAGTGAAGAGACCGAGGACTGGCAGGAGGAAGTGCTGGTGCCTTTCCCCGGGTAAGTAGATTATGCGAAGACTGGCTCAGACTTTCTGTTTTTGTTCACAGATTTGCTCAGAAATGTTTTGGTTTTAACCAATAGTTGGTTAGTTGTTAGGGAATAAATAACAATCTATCCACATAATTTGAAATCAAATAAACAAGTCTCTCATGTCCTGTTTGATCTTCAGGTCAAAGCTGGTGGAGAACTACTCTAAGCCAAGCATTGCTAATTTTGGCCGGTCTCTCTTTGGAGGCTACTGCCCCACCTATGTGCCAGACTTTGTACTGCATGGGATGCCCAGTGACGAGAAGCTACGCCAGAACCTCATGACTGAATTAACCCATGCTGTTCAGGTAAAGGCTCAAAGGACTGACTCTTTAGGGAGCCAAACTTTTTCATTGCCATTAATGTTAGTGGGACATGCAAAAGGAAAAAAAAAAGTACTTCCAATGACATTGTTGAGTTTTCCATCATATTTGAAAATACTTGATCTTCTTTGAAAAATAGCTGGTATACTCAAACAAAGGCTCTTTTTAGTCTGTTTATGGTGACCAAAGGCAGATTTTCTGGGGAAGAACCTCATACTATGTTGGAAGCATCGTGGTGGATATGATATGGTTTGGAGAGGCTTCGCAGCATCAGGCGATGGGCAGCCTGGAATCTTTGCAATTCTCAAAGCTAAAGTTGAACTTGAACTGGATCTTTCATCAAGAAAATGATCCTAAGCACACAATCAAATCCAGGGAATGGCTCAAAAATAAGAAATGGGAAGTTATTGAATCACCTTGTCAAAAAGTAGCTCAGATTTGAATCCCACTGAAATGTTTGGGGGGAGGGGGGGGGGGGGCAAA
>VUQI01025712.1:15266-29187 GCA_015106735.1 Paratilapia polleni | reverse complement strand
TTTTAATTTTTTTTAAAAAAGAAAAAAAAAAATTTAAAAAAATATTTTTTTTTTTTCAAAAAAAAAAAAAAAAAAAAGGGAAGGCTGTTTAATTCTTTAGGATAATTAATATACAAAAAAAAAGGAAGAAAATCCTATTTTTGCGTCAGAATGTGGTTCAGTGGGGTCCCTTTATACTGTGGAAAAGCTAAACCATGCATTATCTACATCTATTTTACAACCAAAAAATATGCTGAAATATTTTCACACTTTTATAGCTTTGCCACCTTTGTATGATGTTTACGGCGTTGATGTTTGCTGCAACGAGAGGAATAGAGGAACACAGTAGGCCTTATAGTGGATATGTATATATCAGCTAACACTATTCTCAAGCTTGTTTCTATTACAGTTATACTCACAAAACACACACACAAAATACAAAACCAGAGTAGGACGTGTTTTTCTTTTATTTTCTTGACATTGGCAGATTTTGGTTGTCACGCAGTAGAAGCAGGGTGCGATTTGCCGAGCGTAAAATGAAGGTTTAGTCGATTTCATGACTGAAGATTTTGTGGAACCTACAGCTGGAAAAATGGGGCATTATGTTAATATTTTTATTTTTCCTTTTTAAAAAAAATTTTAGTTTTTTTATTTTGAATTGAGAGTGATTGGAATTACTTAAACCTTCACAAACTGCCCAAATCAGAGAGTTTCAGATATATTCTAATTATACTGTACTTTTTACCCAGCTAATATACCGTGAAGGCAGTGGGACAGCAGGCATACGTAGAAATCCTAAATACCTACAAATCTCTAAGATTAAATGAGATAAAATTAGATATGGCTCGAGCTAGCAATCTGTTGAACGGTACTCTCAGAATTGTCTCTATTGCTAGAAAAAGCAGCTGAAAGTGGCATCTATAACCCCAAGAATTGCACAGTGTGTGTGTTTGTTAGCCCAAATCGCACCCTGAGTATATAACCCAAGTCTTAATGGAAAAGTGGCATAAGTGTGTCACAGGCTTCTGGAGAGCTCATTGTGCTGTTATAATTGATATATACATGCTTGTTACTGTATTGAAGATACTCCGCTATATCAGCCTACATTTTGTACAAACCAGCCATTATGTTTAAAGGGTATGGATTTATATCTGCTTTCCCTCCTTGTATATGAATAAATTATTTAGTTGCAAATGTTTAAGTGTAACGGTTTGTGTAAACTGTACATACTCAGTTTATTTCCATGTATTTGTACAGAATGTCTTTTAAGAATTGTCTCCTGAAATTATTCTTTTCCCAATTTTATGGGAATGTTGTGCAATAAAGATGCTGATGATGAAGATTTATGTGCCTCTGGGAAAGTTTTTCTGTCACAGAATTTAAAGGATGGTATGTGCATATATCCAGAGCTGACATGACCCTGTATTTTGGTTGGTTTAGAAGATATTACATTATGGCTTTCTGTCAAACCACATACCTTTGATTCACTGGAGCAGCTCCAGCTTTGTGTTTCATCACATCTCATATTGTGGTTTCATCTCTCCTTTGCCACAAACACTGAATAAACTATCCCATGACTGCATCTTATAAGCATTTATAACTTTATAACTTTTTTTTAAATGGCTGGACAGTGGCTCTAAATCATGGCAGACTGTACAAGGATAGCGCTTTTATTAAGATTGGCTGTGGTTTCACTTTTAGGTGTCACCATCTGGCTCACACATTTTACCCACCTTTGAATTTCCCATCCTGAAGGTGTGCCACTCCATCCCACCCTCACCTCAGCGCAGGAGGTTAAATGAACTGAGCACATACTCATGGTGCAGTTATGCAATAAAGAGAGGAGTGTCCCGACTGAAAGCAAATACACTGGTTGTAGCTAAGTTTCAACATTGCTGCTTTATGTGAATGGTAATTTAGCAATGCATGGTAAAAGAAATAAATAAATTTAAAGGTCAAGCCAAGACTTTAATCCATGTGTACACAAAAGGAGTAGCTTCTTGAGCCTAGCACAGTTTTGCAGCTCATTCTTTTAGAGCCCAGGATTAATTGTAAAATATAAGATCAAAAGGAGCTGAAGATCTAAATAAGTTGTGAAAACCCATTTTTGCCATCTGGGGGGGTTGAGTTAAATAGTATAATAATGAGAAATATAATTATGAGGTATATAATTGTGAAATGGTAAGCCATAATCATGACATACTAACTCCAAATTCTGAGAAACATTCACATTAGTATAACATACTTTGTGATACCATGTGTTTTTCTTCAGGTGGCAGAAACTGACTTCCAAATAATTCCCTTGAATGACTGTTGCGTTCACATGCCTTACGATAAACTGCATTTAGTACTCCTTTCGTAAT
The DNA here is from genome assembly GCA_015106735.1 of Paratilapia polleni. Lineage (NCBI taxonomy): Eukaryota > Metazoa > Chordata > Actinopteri > Cichliformes > Cichlidae > Paratilapia > Paratilapia polleni. Next base: position 26,845 of record VUQI01025712.1, on the reverse strand, counting down.
TCGTACACTGTCGATGATAATCCAGAAAGATAGTCTCACTCTTCCCTACTGCTGCTGTGAATTCAGCATTTACCTGTAATTGTAATTTCACTTATGACTACGGTTGTCTGGTAAAACTCTGTGACAAATAGATCTAGGTAAGGATAATTTAAACTATGATTTTAATACATTTTAATGTTGGAGATTGTTGTATTTGTTCTCATATTATTATTTTAGTGACAGTTTTATTGTCAAATGTGATTTTCAGTTTTTAATTTGTGGCTTTGGTTTGATTGTCGGTATTCATTCGGTGTGATTTGGTAATGGGTTTTGTTTGATTGGGGTGGGAGTAATCTGGTTTCGTTGCTGTTATGGAAGAATACGTTGAAGCTTTGAACCCTATCATTTCAATGATTTTCTTAACTCTCTCCCTTAAAGTAATTTTCTGCTGAGTGGCCAGTCAGCTGATGTTGTTTTTGGTTAAACTCTAGTGCAGCATCAGAAATTAGAGCATGCAGGAAACACCTACAAACATAAAAAAAAAAAATACATGTGTGTTTGTGTGTGTGTACCCTGTATGAAGCATTTTGTAATTGAAAAATAGGCACGTCTTCACTGAGTTAGAAAACATAAAGTGCATCATGTGCACCTGTATTAATACGTTTATGCATGCATAGTATTTAGCTATATCTCACTACTATCATGGCAACCCCTTATTTCCGACAGCATTGAATGCAGCACCCAGCTCGGGGCAGACAGATGTCGTCAACTCTCTGCTGTCGGATCATCAGCAGGAGGAGGAGGGATCTAAATCTGAACTCCTGGATCTAAATGACGCTGGCTACCGAAGATGTACAGAAATCGAGGCAACAGGTCCCACAGATTTAACTTTCTCTCACACTTTGGGGGTGCCTGCTCTCTTTCAGACGGGCAGTAACAGCGAGCTAGTTGGGAGTGAACTTTTTTTTTTTTTTTTGGTTTTGTTTTTCCTTCTCCCGGAGAAGAAGGGTTTCCCGGTCAATCCGTTTGGAGTGAACTCCATCCATGCTCGGCTTTGCGAGGACAAGATCCACGGGGATTTGTTCGTCCCGGGTCGACTAAAGAGCAGCTAGGAGACGTGAAAGTGAGAGTCAGAAGGAGTGAAAGTCCTGAGGTGGATTTGAGCCGAAGTTATGAAAATGACTGGAGCCATGGAAACTTCCTTTAAGCTGGCTTTGAAGAAGCCGCCCTCACTGCGGTCGGCAGAGGTAAACAAAACCAGCGATTAGCATTGCCTTGCTAATGTTAGCCAAAATCAAACATTTGCTTCTTCCCCTCGCTGTAGGAAACCTCCACTCAGATGTCAGTGGAGTTTGACTTAAATGGCTTGCTTGTGGTTTAACGATCTAATTAGGACTTTTCAGCACAGTCATATGCTCATTAGTACATAAAAAAAACAGTCTGTAACACCCAGAAAAAAAAAATACTTGGCTACTTTTGGGAACAGTTTAACTCTCGTGGCTTTTAGAGGAGCTGGCTTCGTGTGCAATGCAGAAATCAAATGGAAAAGTTGAGTGTCAAATGTAAGAGCAGCCTCTGAGTTTCTGGGGTGCAGGGACCTTGCTGGTTCCCCGAGAGGCTGCGAGGGGTGCGTGTCTAAATGTTTAACACTGGGGTATAAAGGCTGTTTTGATCCGCAGGACGAAGTGTTGTATATGGAGGGATTCGAGGCTAGAACTGGTGGTTTTATGTTTGGGTAAACCCTTTTTGTACTGCACTGCATCCTTGGCCCAGTCTTGGCTATAAACAAATCATAACGTTACAGCTTCCCATCAGATGGCTTATGCCAAAGCCCAGGAGAGAGTTTGTGTAAACCTTATCCTGAACGAGGCCAGTTAAATTTAATCATCGCTGCTTTCTCATCCCTCCTCAGCCTCCTCCCTACATGAAGCTGTGGAAACACAGCTGGCTTGTCACTGCTTTACTTACACTCTCTGCCCCAAAAATAGCTCACGCAGTACAGCCCTCCATGTTCAGATGCTGGTGATAGTTTTTGAAGTGCAAGCACTTTTCCAATCAGAGTAAGGAAAAAAAAAAAAATCTGAAAAGTGTCATCCAAAGCTGAAGGCTCTTTGAAAAGGCCTTTTTTTTAAGTCTCCAATCCTCTGTTTGTTTGTGGCTGCATGGAAGGTAGAAAGGCTCTTTCACACTTGCATAGGGAGCTTTTGTGCATGCTTGAACAAACCAAAACAACTGTGTTTAGTCCACATAGTGTGTGCAGTGAAGTGGATCTGTGATTATTTGGTAGTCCGAGACTCATAAAGTAACAAAATGTAGCTTATCATTTCTAATGCAGGGGGAGAACTCTTTTTTTTGTTTTTTTGTCACCCTTTTTTGACTAAAACAGCATGTATTGATAATATTTGCACATGAGTGAGTGCCTGATCAGTATTTGTAAGATACCTGGCATGAAACTAAAGCCCATCCCTGAACAAGAAGAAGAACGTCTAAATCCGCTACAGGTATAAATCAGCGCAGCAGTGCAATACAGCCATGATGTAGCCTACAGCCGTCTGAGCCAGATGGTCATGATTAAGTGAACAAGCTGACATAAAGCTAGTGTAAGTCTTACCAAACATTAGGTAGTGTCATACCAACAGACATCAAACTGAAAGCACTGCCTAAAAACCGACTCACCATTTGAGCTGAGACAAATACAAGAAGAAGATTTATCAAGTTCACAAATTCTGCTAAAATCTGCGATAAAATCCTCAGGGGGCGGGGGATCTCAGGAACTTGACCCTTATCTCGCCTTCTCCCTTAACAACCATCCAAAACCCTGATGTAAGCTGCTGGCTTGACGTCACTCTGGTGCACATCAGTGTCAGATCTCTTCTTCTGCTTTTGTTTATTTGCAAGTCTCATTGTGTTCTCCCACACCACTAATAATAATGTCGAGTCGTTTTTATTAAATGGGTCTGGACAAGTCCTTGGGTATGGAAGTGTGGTTTCCAGAGACCGATTTCACTCATGTGCTCAGCTGAGGCTTATTAGAGATGAACTTGTGATTATTGAGGAGGTCTGAGGCATTGTGGGGATTCTCACAAAGTTTAACGCACAGAGCTGGTGCTCCTGGTGGTTCTGTAAAAGCTGAAAACATTTCTGTGGTTGCAGTTAAACTTGTAAGTCTATCCTTCTGTCAGCATGTCAGATTGAATATTGTATAAACTGAGCCTTTGGGACAAGGAAAAAAAAGTGCATGTCATGCCCTCAGTTCAACATAAGAAACTGATTGCACAGCACTGCGGCTTAGTGACCAGCATGGTGGATCCTGGATTTGAACCGAGGCACGGCCCTTCCTGTGTGGAGCTTGCTTGTTCTCCGTGTGCTTGTGCGTCCAGTTTCTCCAGCGTGCGAGGTTAACGCTGCCTATCTGGGCCCGGGACACTCTCGCTAAAGAGATTCTCATCTCAAGAGTTTCACTTCCTGGTTGAATAAAGGTTAATGAGTAATTGCTGTTTAACTGCGCCTGTTTTGCTGCAGACTGTCGATCAGATAAAATAAGTCACTGTAGGAAGTTATAATGGAGAATGATTATTAAGATGCTAACCAACTGATTAAACTGTAATGAAATAACTCCTGCAGCCCTACAGTTATTTTTATTATTGAACTTTTAATACTCTGTGAAGTCTTTGTGGTCAAAATCAGGTGTATTTTCACAATTGTACTTTACTGGAAGTCTTTCAGCTACATTTCTTGGATGTGCTGTAGGTACTCCTGTCTCCTCTGCAGATGTTTGGCTCAGTGGATAATCTCTCCGCACCGCAGGTTTAATGCCTCGCCAACCTTTCCCCAGTTTCGTGGGTTTTTTTCCGACCGGCTCTTACCTCCCTGCCTACCTTTCTTATTGCCATCCAGACGCCCTGGTGGTAACGGACAACAAATCATGCCGGGGTGATTTACAGTGGTTTTGGCTTCACCCAGTACACATCGGACATTTATGGGAATTCCAGCCATCACAAAGCCACAGGCTCCCGAGGGAAGGTGCAAGTAAGGGAGAGAAAGAGAAACACAGACTGCAGCGGTGACTCCTTGCTTTCTGAGCAAGCATGAACAGAGTAGAGGAGCAAACCGGTGTGTGGTCGACGCTGTATTCTTGGAGCGCTCGCAGAGAAGTGATTCAAAAGAGGCTACGTGTGTTTCAGCAGAAGCTACCAAAGAGAGTGGTTTTCTCAGTGCTGACACAGCTCAGCAAATTAAAGTTAAGTAAAGGATAATACTGGGGTGTTCTTTTTAAAAAGTTTGTTGCCCAGGTTGAAGCTCTCTTTACACTGCCCCTGGTGCTGTCTAGTCAGCACAGAGATGTCAGCTTTTGTTGTTTTTCCTCTCTTTAGAGGCCTTTGGCTCCTATTCATTCTATAACAGTGGCCACACAGCTGAGCATAGCCCAGGCTAGATGATTTCTAACAGTGAAAATAGTACCAAGTTTTCTGACTTTCCTTATTTTATCAAAATGTCACTGCATCTGAGCTGCTTACGCAGCTGTACATGCATATGCGCATATGGCTAAAGTCAAAGAACCAGTCACACCTAGGTAAGGCTCTGTCGGGAAATTGTAATTTCGTTGCCACACGAGCTCGACATCCGTTATTACTTTAGACCTTTTTTGGAGCAGTAGTTGCAGTTTCCTCAGCTTGCATGGTTAGAGTTCTAATTTAATACAGAATACACTTTCCGTATGAAATTATGGGGTTAAACCTACACTCTGCAAGACAACTGGGTTTCTTTTTTTCAAAAAAAAGAGAAGCAATAAGATTATAAGCCTTTTTTGAGGTGAGACTAAAAATTGGTTCGAGGCATTTCTTTCTGCTATTGACCGTTTAAGCAAGACGATGTAAGTGACAGAAGACTGAAGGGGAATCACATAAAATAAAGCCCCTGAATGCGTTTCTGTGCAAAGTGTGCAAACATAATTTAGTATATGTGAAACTGTACGTGTACATATATATATATATATATATATATATATATATATATATAGTCTTCTTGTTTCCTGCTTCCTTTATTTTTCTCTTCAGCATTATTTCAGCTGTCTCTAATCTTGCCCAGGGCATCGCTGTGCACTTGGCGCAGCATACCTCAAATACGCTTCCGGTGTTGTTTATTTTAGTGATAAACACAGCAGGAGGTGGAGGTGAAGACACCGAGTACGCCTGACACCAGTAACCGTAAAACTGATATTCTCAGTTATTTGTGGTGTCTGATTGGTTGCAGGCTGTTGACTTCTAGCTGTAATGGGATTGCAGTTTTGAGATATATCTTTAGGCTTAAGTAATTACAAAAGGCTACTTTATAAATTTCATAGTATAGTGTACTTTATGACCCATAAAGTACCCTGTATCCCTTGGTGTTGGGTCAGATGTTTTTTTCTATTTGAGGGAGCCATTTGATCACTTTTAATACAAAAACTATAAAAGTTAAGTTGTAGTTAAACAAAACACCTCAAAAATCTTAAAAAAAAAAAAAAGCTATAAGGAGCCAGGAAAATCTCATGACTTAGTGCCTTTTTCGGCTGTTCATCTTATATCCATCCACTTATCTCTCTAATGACAGTAGGCCTGATCATTCATAATGTATGGGAACAAGGATAACCGTGGCTCTCTGCTCTCCTGCTGCTGTACACAGGAAGTGGTAAATAAACTGACCGCCAGTATCTTTCTCTCCTTTCACCCTCTGTTATTTGCACCTGTTCTCCCTCTGTGTCACACAGTTAGTGTTATAGCAGGCAAATATCTTAACCCATCTTCGCCACAGGGGTTAACACCTTTTCTGGCAGAAGCCCTGTATTACTAATATTTCTCTTTTATTTTGTCGTTGTATTCTGGAAAATAAATAAAAATAAGAGCATTTTACAGTGGTTTGTTAGACAGGAACTGTTAAAAATCTCAGTTTCTCTTTCCAGCCTGTAAATTTGAATCCGATCTCAGATCAGCAGCTTTTTAACACACTGACATAGCAGGGTCTCGTAGCTTCACTAAGACGTTTTGATCAACCCAATAACTGATAAAGTGTAGTGGTTGAGGCATTATTGTGTCACCGTGGGGCAACATCCAGGGGAATGAGGTGGATGAGAAGTGACGTTTTAGACAAGAAAATGAACCTTTAAACGTCAAAATTTGGATGCAGCGTCTTTGAAAGCAAACACCGCATACTGCCAGCTGAAGTGTAGTGAATAACACTGATTATCTTGTTGCACTTGAGTTTGTCAGGTTGTGGGATGTTATTTGGCAGTTATGTGCACTGTCGGTTTTTGAAGTAGAAGCACTGAAGTGCTGGAAGTAGGGAAAAACGGGCAGCATAGGAATCAGTTTGACATGGACCAAATTGTGTTGGCTGCACAGCTGTCTCGGAGTATCTCCTAAAAGGCAGGTCCTGCGGGGTGCTCCCGGTATTCAGCGATTGGTACCAAAAGTAGTCCCAAGGAAAGACAACCAGTGAGCTCCCAACAGGGTCATGGGTGCCTAGTACTCACTGATGTGCGTGGGAAGCGAAGGCTGGTCCGTGTGGACCAATCCCACAGAAGACCTATTATAGCACAGATTGCTGAAAACCTTAATGCTGGCTAAGATAAATAGTCTGACATGGGCTCACAGCTGGGTGTGTGTGGGGTGTCGTAGCCACAGTCCGTGCTGTCTCCTGTCCGCTGGCGAAGGTGCTACAATGGGCACATGATCATCGGAGCTGAACCACAGAGAAGTGAAAGAAAGTCGCCTGGCCTGATGAGTCATCGTTTCTCTTACTTCACGTCCTCTGTTCACCTGGGCAAAAGATGGCGGGATGTACTGTTGGTAGAAGGCTCTTCCCTTTGGGTCATGTTCTGCTGAGAAAAATTGGCCCTGACATAAATGTGGATGTTACATTGACACATATGGATCACCTAAACATTGTTGCAGACTCCCTTCACCCCTATGTGGCAACGTCATTCCCTAATGATAGTGGCCTCTTTCAGCAGGATAATGCATCATGCTGCACTGCAAAATTTGTCCAGAAGACTTTGCCTCCCAGGTGATCAAATGGTTTCTCATCTTGTTGGAGGGCTTGTGGTTTAGACATCTGTTGAAGTGAAACCAAACTTGTGACACTTCCTTTCACAGTAGCAGACTTTTAACTATTAGAACAGCAAAAAAAAAAAGACATACTAGATAAACAGTGTATCATTAGAGCAGTGGGAGAAAATAAACCAGATGGGTTCACAGTGGAAAAGTACAGCGTTTTCTCCTCTGTGCCTTAAAGATTAGAAAAGGGTAAAGTGAGAGAATAGTCAGATGAGTCATTAAAAAAAAAAAAAAAAGAGCTGCAACAGAACTGATAGACGACAACAGCAGGGTTACTAAGATTGTGACACAGAAAGCGTGAGAGAATGATGTTCTCATTGATAAGAAAGCTTTTATGAGGTATAGACGGCTTGTTGAAGAGGTGACAGAGAAGATAATAAGGGGAAAGTAAGGCAGAAAGGGGAACGTGAGAGACAAAGTTCTTGGAAGGTAATACAAAATTGTACTTGAGATAGGTGGGACGGGGAAAAATATGGGTTTTAAAATTGAGAAAATAAGGTAGACTCAATTAAACAGAGGAGAGAGAATGAGACGAGAACAGGACAGAGGTATGTGGATACATAAAGAAAACCTCAGGTGAAGCTTTAGGAGTCGGCAGAAGACAGGAGCAGTACAAAGTGTGTGTTGGATTGTAGTTTTTATGAGATCATCATGACTATTTGGTTTAAGTGAGATAAATGTGTATCTGAAAGTCATTACATGACAGTGTGTGTGATGTTTTAAAGTGAACTTTTGTACAGTGCAGAAGAGGGGAAAAAGCCCTATCACAGTAATGAACTGCTCATTGGTGCTGTTCGATTGCTAATGATATGAAATAAAAGATGTTTTATTTGAAGCCAGTGATCCGTTTGCTAAGAGTAACTTGCACCTTGAAGCCAGGGTCAGCTCATTCAAAAACCATTTCAGAGCAAGCATGAAGGCGTTCAGACGTTGATCCTTGCTCATCTGTTGCTGCAACAGCAGATGAACAAGGATCAGCTCTCTGCTGAATGACCATATTACAGGATCCCCATTGTTCAAATGTTGTGGTTGCATTTAAACGAATAAGTGGTCTGAGTCAGGAGTCCAAGAAAAACCTACTGAACCCAGAATGTAAAACCAGGAGCGTCAGACGAGACGGCCGTTATGATCTGCTACCAGGTAACGATGAAATTTTGAAAGCAGTAATAGTTAATAATGTCCTAATAACAAATGTGAAGTGACAGAAACACTTAAAAGACCTGTCATAGTAAAAAATTCTCCAGTCAGCTGGACTACATAGAGATTTAATCTGTGATCTGCCAGTAAACTGCAGGACAGCGGCCCACAGAGCATGAGCATCAAGGATTTTATTCATTCTTTCAGACAAAAGCTACAGTCATTAAGCTAGCAAATATATCCATTAGCCTACTTTTCCTGTTAACCGAAGCTGGAAAAGAAAGAAAGAAAGGGGGGGGGGGGAAGAACCTTTTTAGCTGAGAGCCACTATGTCCACTGTTTACAGATTACAGTAGACATGATCATTGCTCGTTGTACGAGGCTAACTGTGAGCTTCTCTTCATGCTGGATGATGGGTCTTTTTTCTCCGTGTCCTGTGATTTTCTTTGTGTGTGCAGAGCTGCACCTACACAGGGCAGCGATCCGTCTGTACCACACAACTGGTGTTCTTGTGGGTGGATGGTAGCTGGTTGCAGCTGCTGGGCCTACTGAGATTTCTGGCAGAAACCCTTTCATGAGTATTTCATCAATATATTTTAATAAGACACTGAATGTGGAATGGACTGGCATTGATACTAATCTTACTGACGACTCGAAGCCCTTTATACTACAACCCACATTTAACCATACAATCCGTGCTTTATTCCATATACTTTAAGTCAATTTAGAATCACCAGTTAACCGAGCATGGATGCCTTTGGGCTGTGGGAGGAAGCCAGAGTACCTGGAGGAAATGCTCACAGGCCACAGAAAGGCCTCAGCTGGGGTTAGAACCAGGAACCTTCTTGCTGTGAGGCAACAGTGCTTATCACAGCCCCCACCCAGATGCCAAAAATATTTTGGCACACAGACCTGAGACCACACCCTGTTCCATTAGACCTAGTGTAATTTCACCTTGGTTTGTCTTGGATCCATGGATGGGTTTCATTTCCTCAGAGCTGAGCAACCCCATGAAGTCCACGAGTCTGTCGAACCACTTATTGCTTTTTAAAGTTCTAGTTATGGCTCTTGCAGCTTCTTTAAGCTTCTTTGTGCAGTCTCACATCACATCGTATGATATCACTGAATGTATTTGCAGTGTTGGTACTTTTGTCAACTTCTTCTCCAAAGTGGCAAGATGACAAACATCATGAAGCTGAGGGTCTTTTTCTACAGCCTGATGTAAATGCAGCGCTACTTAACGCACATCTACAGTGCATACTCCCACACTTACCAGTAACAACATCAGCAAACCTGACTGTGCCAAAAGAGCTGCAGAGATGAGAAGGACTAATGGGTACAGAGCAGTCTGTGTATGAGAGGGGAAGCTGTGGAAGACTCTGTGTGTGTGTGTGTGTGTGTGTGTGTGTGTGTGTGTTTGTGTTTAACTGGGTGAATAAACACAGCCTTCCCCTGACCCGGCACGCTGAAAGCTCTCCTTGTGGATCCAATAAAGGCCCCTCCTAACTGAGCTTAAGGGCCTGTGGACTGGGAGGCAGACAGACGCTAAAAAACTGTTAGTGACTCAAGTTTTAGTGAGTGGGTTCTTCTCCGCTGTATGGTTTGTGGTTGTTGCTTTTAGAGATCTGTACACCAGTTTGCCCCTGTGTTTATTACTGCAGGCTGGTAAAGCCTGAGAAACGGCACTAGGGTTAAGAGAGACTATTTAAAAAACATAGTAGTGTAATAACAACTTATCACAGTGGCTAAGATGAATTATTAGAACAACATAGAATATTTTAGTTTCTTTCACTTAGTTTCATATGAATTTAACAGTTTAAATCATGCTCCCTAATATAACTCCTTATTAACAAAAGTGTTAATTGTTAGCGAAATGTATCTGAAAAACATTTGTCAGTGCAGCTTTTATGTGTTTCTGGTCAGCTGTGTTTACTCTGTTAATCCTTCTAAGAAAGTAATCTACCCGTAGCTTGTGTTTACTGCCTTAATCACGCTGTAATCCCGCGTTTCACTTTACACATTCATTACAAGCTTGTGTTGAAACAGAACCACTTGTTCTCTAATAGCCTCCCTGTTTAAAAGCCTGTTTTGAAGTCCCTCATTCACACAGCAGTCGACAGCAACAGCAGGGCTTTGTCCCGCTGGGTATTGTTTGAATGTAAACACGTCAGCTTTTCCTGTGGGTACCACCGACCTCACCGCCCACAAGCCCAAGGTTCCCAGTGTGTGTGCGCGTTTGCAATGCATAGTGCAAACAGTATAGCACGTCACTGCTTGTGTGTGTGTGTGTGTGTGTGTGTGTGTGTGTGTGTGAGGTGGGAAGTGTAACTACATTCCACAAAGGACAGCAGGCGTGAACAAGCAGATATCGTCAGCTCTGGCCTGTTTGGTTTGTAGGGAATCTAGATCGAGGCTACGCTCATCTCGCATGGTTTAGCTGATGGGGTTACCTTGACACGTTCGCCATGAGTTGATCATTTGCCTTCCTCTGGCAAAAGCTGGTGTCCAGACTATTTGAGTATCGCTTAATGGCAACGTGACTGTATCAGCCAAAGTTTTTCCAAGTGGATAAAAAGTGGGGAGCGTGGTGTTGGAAGTCTTAAATTCTGAAATATAAAATATCCCTGTGGTGACACAATGTCAAGGAATGTCTTTTGCTTGTTGTGCTATGTTAGCCATCTGGTTGGTGCAGTTATGATTGAGAATGGCCTGCCATGAATGCATGACAGCTTTATTTCTGATAAGGAGCAGTTCCAAACAACCAGCAGTAAGGAGTGCACAGGCCTGACCATGAAGTGATCACGTGCCAGAGCAGGAATTATTCCATACAAAGAAAGCAGATTCATCTGCTTTTCATTATCAACCTTTATTTATTTATGTGCGTCTGTTAACGGTCTACAGTAGGGACATGCTGATTACCTGTTTTGTAAAGATTACTTTCTGGAGGACTTAGATTCAGAAATGACTCACTTTTATTTCCAGTTAACTGACTAATTTTAGCATTAAGGGTGTGGTACTCAAAGGTAACAGGAATCAGTCAGACTGTTTTGGTTCTCTTTCCCTCAGAGCAGAAGCAGGCCAAGAAGCAGCCTGTGTAAGAACCTGTTGCCACAGTACTCTTATTAAAGTTGTTTTATGAGCTTGCAAAACTGGCCTGGAATGTGTGTCAGAAAAGGAAATCGACAGACACGTCCAGCTATATGGTTGTGTATGTATGAGTCTGCTGTACTGATTGGGCTTGGACAGGATCGAGGTCATTATTTAAACGTTTGTCTGCGATGTAATTAATATGCAGTGTAATTATATTATCCTCTACTGGACAGTATCAAAGCAATTCTCATTGTGTTTTTTTTTTTTTTTTTTTTTTTG
>VUQI01025711.1:0-16768 GCA_015106735.1 Paratilapia polleni | reverse complement strand
ATCAGAATCACAGGAAAGGAAAAAAAAAAAAAAAAAGGAAAAGGAAAACTGGATTTACTGAACTTGAAATCTATTCAAAAATCTACAGGAAGATGCTGTCATTTTAAACTGTCAGAGCTGCAGAGTCCCAGCAGGAAACAGGAACAAGCTTCAGGTCTGTTCCCTGTGCCTCTGATGGCGGGTCCACGGCCGTCACTTAAAGGCTCAGGAATCACTTCACGGTGAAACCGAGCTCCTGCAACCATAATGCTTTTAAGCCCACCCTCTGCTGCGTTACAGTCTCCATATTCACATGATAACTAAAAACTGAAACTAAAAGAACATTTTTCAACTTTAACTCTGCTGAATACAACAAATCTCTGATTGAAGAGCTCATTTTCCTTGATCTTAACGACGCGCGGGGACCCTGAGACAGTGTGGCGCCACATGTTTAGGCCATCCGAGCTAAATTCAAAGCGAGCTCACCTTTGTTGGTGGTGTTTTTGCTGCTGCTGCTGCTGTCCGCCTTCTTCGTTTTGGCCGCCGGTTTGGCTGCAGCTGGTTTCTTCTTTTTGGGCTGGAAAGAGACAGGAAGTCATCATCAGCTCGACAAACTCGCAGAAACTTTAAACACAGAGAAGAAAACGGTTCGAGGAACAACTCAGACCAAAGAGAAAGTGACTTCAGACCGAAAAGTGCAGGAGAGAAAAATACTGATCAGGCTGGAACGAAACTGATGGGGAATCAAGGACACGGCGTTTTCCACGTCGGTTCATCCGACCATCTCAGATTAACCTGAAAATATTCCACGGAAAGATGGGGAATGATGCTAAATTTCAGCTCCCTGCTGTCAGTTAAAAAAAGGCCCTCTGAGGGATGAAGGTCGGGCTGTTTTTAGACGATTTTCTAGTATCGTTTTTTGAGTTCGGTCCATTTTAAAATCCCATTAAATTCAAAAGTTCATTTTGGACATTTTGGATTTAACAGAGAGAAACTTGCTCTTTGCTCCGTGGTGTCACACGTGGGGAATCTCACCCAGAAGCTGGATGAAAATGGACCGAGCTCAAAGCACAACGTTAGAAACAGCCCTACCTTCATTCCTCAAAGGAAGCTGAAATCTTGGATAATTCCTGTGAAGATGTGGATCTTTAACCTGGAATTTTTTCAGGAGCATCTGAGATGTTCAGGAGGGAAGCCTTTGTTAAATCTGATGAGCTGAGACGTGATGACCCAGAGGACCGTTTGGAATGAATGAATCTTTGCAGAAAGGCTGAGAAATGATCTTTTTAGTGTAAGACGTTCCTTTTTAAGCTTTAATGCAACTCAAACAGTGAAGAAGAATCCTGTCTGTGCCTTCATCGGGAGCGAGGCGGCATTTTTTCCTCCAGCACCGCCCTCACTGTGGCGTTGAGAGGTTGGGACTCACAGCAGAACTCCGACATGTGGTTCTTCCTCAGCGTCCGGTCTAAGACGGGGATTACACTCCATTTCAGACTCCAGTTAGAGTCCACCTGGAGACCACATGCACAGCGTAGGCTCGTGGACTTCCACGCAGAGCCCCGTGCTCGCCGTCTGATGATGGCGTTATAACACGGCTTTAACGGGGAGCCGTGTCGGTGTGAGGACAGAGAGAGGACGGCATAGCGTTTAACCACAGACAGAAACCCTCCCACAGCTCCTCCCTCGGTTTCTGCCCTCAAACTGTCAAACGTTTGGTCTCTTCGTGCAGGAAATTCCAAAATCTGACCGAGATGGCGGCCAAGAAGAGCCTTTATCACACGCCGCTGAAAGCTGAACAAACCTCGTTCAGCAGTGAACAGACAGCAGGACGCCGATGGAAACGAGAGAAAAGACGGATCAGATCGAACAACAGCAGCAGACAAAGGTAATCTCTTCTGATCCTGACAAACGGGAACCCGCTGCGTTCGACTTCATCCTCTTTCTGTCACTTCCTGCAGAGGCCATCGCACGTGTGACACGTTATGAACACACCAACGTGTGTCACTGTCGTTTACCTTCTCATCAACGTCGCTGTCGACGTCTGACTCCGACTCGTCTGAAACTTCCTTCTTCGCCCTCTTTTTGGGAGGACCCGTCTTCTTTGTTGGTGTCCTCGGTCGTTTCCCAGCAGCCGGTTTCTTGGCCACAGCTTTCCCTCTGCTGGACTTTGACTTGGAGGACTGAAACACACACACACACAGTGTCACACTCATTTCCTGTCAGTCAGCTGACCTTCAGCTGCTTCACTCTGTGCTCACCTCCTCCTCCTCCTCCTCTTCATCTGTAGACTCCTCTGACTTGTCAGACTGCTGCTCCTCCTCCTCCTTCTCTGATGGTTTCTCCTCTGCGTCCGAGCCCTCCGCCTCCGCTGAAGCTCCCGCCTTTTCGTCTTCTTCGTCATCATCCTCGTCGCTGCTGGAGTCCATGACGATGGCTTTGGACTTACTTCCTGTTTTGGACTTCTTGGAACTGGACGACAAGCTTGTGGCTTTGGGTTTGCTCTTCTTCTTCGTCTTGGCTGTCGAGTCGTCTCCTGACAGTTTCTTCTTTGATCTCCTCTTCTTCTTCACGGGCAGCCGCTGCCAAAGGACAAACGACACACACAGATGTTCATTTTTCATAAAAACTGTTTGAAGACTGAAACTATTCAAAGATAAAGAGATAAAAACAATAAACTTTAGAGAAGGACCCAGGTGAGTGCTGGAGCCACAGGAAGCACGGCTCACCTTGCCGCTGTTCTTTGGTGCGATGAGGAAAGTCAGGATCCTGTCCACCAGGTCGGAGTGGGTTCCCTTCTTCTCCAGATCCAGGACGCTGCAGACCACCTTCAGCTTGGTGTTTGTGAAGTTTGAGTTCCTGCATTTAAAGAGAAGTCTTCGGTTTGTGGAAGAACGACCTTCATCACGAAGACTCCGGTTTAAAGAACATTTACACCCCGAAGACGTGGAAAAATAACCGACATTTAGACATAAACAAACCAGAAATCAGGAGCTTCTGCTGTGTTTGAAAAGTGGAAATCTTTTTCTAATCTTTACACAAACGGCATCTCTTTTTCCTGGACTCCCTGCCTGCTGGTTTAAAGCAGATTCAGGAGTTTAAAATGAGTCGATCGTCTCCTGTTTGGTTTCTTTTGTCCCGGTTGGTAATCTGGCTGCAGCATTTTGGAATAATTTGAAACAGAGATCATTACTGCAGTGTCAGCAGCTTTGCATCACAGCATGCGGGATAGAGTGGCACCGTTTGTGTTTTCCAGCTGCGTGTGCGTAGAACCATCGACAGACTCCAGACTGTCCCGCGGTCTCAGCTCATACAAATGGGGGTTCGTGCACCGAGACTTTGGAACGAGCTCCTGAGCACCCTCAGACACGCAGACTGTTTAAATCTAAGATGAAGATGAACCTTTGAATCCAGCAGCTGCTGATCTGTGGATGGAGGACGCTCTGATGAACCTCTCCGTTTCCTTCTCTTTTTATCGTAAAGCTCTCTGGTTTAAGAAATAAAATCTACTGTAACTACCAACAGGATATATGAATTCATGCTGTTAATGCTGATGTGATCTGATTTGCTTTATTTCAGAGGTTTCAGGGACTCATTTTTACTTATTGTTAGTGGTGTAATAAAATAGTCCTGTGATATTTTGTGTGGTAATATCGTATCAGGGACGCCAAACATCCAGAAACTGCAAACACAAACTGAACTCTTCAGTCTAGAATCAGTGGCTTCTTCAGTCCACCAGATGGAGCTGCTGAGTTTGTTTTTTTAGTGAGGTCAGCAGAGGTCAGCGTGAGGGAAGAAGCTGGTAAAACAAAGATGGAGGCATCGGAGAAAGAAATCAGGAAAAGCGCTGTGTGCGTTTGAATCAAACATCTGGTCTTATTTTGGATTTTTTAAACAAGGATGGGATGAAGGAAATGGACGTAACACGTGGGATCTGAATATCAAAGTAAAATACTACGAACACGAGGGCTCATCTCACGCGCCGCCATCCCAACATTCAATTCAATTCAATTCAATTCAATTTTATTTATATAGCGCCAAATCACAACAACAGTCGCCTCAAGGCGCTTTATATTTTAGGGTAAAGACCCTACAAATTAGACAGAAAACCCCAACAGTCAGACGACCTCCTATGAGCAAGCACTTGGCAACAGTGGGAAGGAAAAACTCCCTTTTAACAGGAAGAAACCTCCGGCAGAACCAGGCTCAGGGAGGGGCAGCCATCTGCCGTGACCAGTTGGGGGTGAGGAGAAACAGAAGAGAGCAGAGGGAGACAGGAGGGAAACATAACATTAGCTGATGACGACAAAGCCACCGTTAAATCAGCTCAACTGGAAAACAGTCAGCACTGGACACACTCAGCTTCATAAAGCTGCGTCCCAGTTGAGCGCGAGCTCAGAGAATCACGTAAGACGGGTTTTTACCCAGGATCTACAGAGCAGTGACGTGTAAAGTCAGCGTTAACGTGTGACACGTGGACGTCACGGGCTCACCTGTACCTGTAACAACACAGCAGTCCCCACGCTTGCATCCAGTTAAGCTGGACTCACCTGTAACACAGAGCACTCAGTCTGTCAGGTCACGACAGGTTTTACTGACCGCCTGTCTGCTCGATGACCACCTTCACTGAGGTGGGAGGAGCAGGCCGAGAGCTTTACCTGATAAAACTGACGCTGATGAAGTGGACCTACCTACGGGTCAGCTTTGGGGACAATCTCAGGTGATAAATCAGTGTGTGTTACTGCAACACTCAGCGTATCTCAGAGTGTTTAAAGTCACAGTAATACGGCATCGTGAGGTCTCTGGTGATTCCCACGCATACCGATTATACAACATTCATTTTAAACAGGAGCGCGGATTAGAAAAGGACTGAGGTTGGAGATCAGCTCTGTACGGCGCGAGGACACGAGCTCTGCCACTAATTGTGGTTTTAACTCACAGAAAAACCCGCCAGAAAACAGACTGAAGCGTTTATTATTAAACAGGAGTAAAGAAAAGCTGCGTGATGCCTCAGATCACTTTCGTTTGGACGGCTTCCTGTCTTTTTTCCGGCGCTTAGCACACACACTTACTTGAGAAGTTTTTCCCGTTTTTTGGCGAACTGCTCACTGTCGGCGTCGAAGGGAAAGCCGTTAAACAGCCGCAGGTTCTTCTTTATCATCGCCATCTGAAGAAAGAACGAACACATTCAAGTGTCAGTCTCACAGTCCGATATCAGCGCCATGGAGGAGTTATTAACGTACAGGAATCCAGCTTTAAAAAGTCTGCTTTAAATGTTTTAAGTCTCATGTTACTGAAGGGGAAAGGTGTGTTTCTGCTCATTCTTCCTGTTCTCAGGTACGTGCATCCACATATCATTCATCAGTATAATTAAAGTTGCTCCATCGAAGCCATCCCTGTAAAATCTGCTTTAAACCAAACTAGTCTGAGGATGAGTCGAGGAAACAGAGCGTCTCTTAGTGACACGTGGAAGGTGAGAGCGGAGCTCACATCTGTCCACATCAGATTTCATTTTATTTTTTGTTTTCATCTTTTAAAAATGTTCAGTGTTTCTTAGTTTGGGGGTTAAAGTTTTAGCTCTGGCTCAACATTTCTTGTTCATTTTGATTTGATTTTAGTTCTGTAAGTGAACAACTTCATTTGAGCTCATAACTAAAATGTTTCCCACACTCAGCTACTGAAGGCACAGCTTTCCTACAGTTTTAATTTCAGTGATTTTGTATTCATTTTCACTAAGAAACTCTCGATTGGTCCTGTGTTATGAGCCAGACTTCAGGCTCTAAAACACACCCGTCAGCCTGAACCCAACTACCAACAGGACGACCCCGTGACCCCACCACCGCCACCTCTCTTTATTTATTCGTTTTTCCTTTAAAATGGATTTAAAGTCCAGATAAGTCCTCTGTAAAAACATATGTTTCTTTTGTTTTAAAGGTCAGTAATTCCAGGATGTTTCAGGTAATGAATAATCACGTTATATAAGAAATCAGTCGAGACGCCGTCAGCATTTCTGTGCAGCTCTGAAAGTTAAAATGAGCTGTAAGAGCAGTGACAGCTTTCACACGCAGTTCCCCAGCGGCTCTAGTCTTCAGGATTTCCTCATCATACAATAAAGTCTTCGAGCTGCTCGACCTGCTCATCAACGTTCAAACTTCGCTTATTGTCATTTAATTTGATGTTTTCAGAGAGAAGCAGAATACCTGAGGACACCTGAGAGTCACTTTGACTCCAGGTAAAAGTTACAGTTTGGATTAATATGTGACAAAAATATAAGCACGACTGCAAGAGGAGGACTGAGAGGTCCCCTCAGGTACTTCAGCAGGTAACAGAAAGTAATCCAGTAAAAACCCAGTTAGTGGGATTTATTAAGAACTGAAAGCAGAGGTTTCATGCGTTTAACCTCCAGACGTTCGGACCTTTCCGGGTCTGTCGAACAGGATAGCGTGCAGAGGTTTCAGGTCAGCCGGCTTCATCTTGGTGATCTGGTAGCCGGTGCGAGGAATGTCTCCTAATTTATCTCCGCTACCTGAGAAATAAACACAGCATCAGTTTGCAGTCACATATCGGAGAATATCTGCTACCTCGTGCTTAAAGTGGAAGAGAAAAGAGCGTGGCATTTCTTACCGTCTCCGATCTTGAGCTTCTCTCTTTGCTTTGGCGCCTGGAAATCGAGCCTCTCCACCGTCTTCTTCGCCCGTTTCCCTTCAATGATTTCACCGACCGCTGCAGCCAAAATAAACTCAATCAGTGCTCTGAGACGATGTTTATCTTCATATAAAGAGTCAGAATCGTCCTACAGGTCCAGTAACCACAGACTGAGTCACCGAGCTGGTTTCTGTCACCTGATATTTTGGAGAGGCTTTTGTTTGGACTTGTCTGGTCCTCCTGCGACGTCTCCTGCTGGTCCTCCACTTCCTCCTCGGACACCGCAGAGCTGTCCATTGCCTCCTCGGCTGCGTCACTCATATCTGAAATCCTGCAGACTGTCCCAAATCCTGACAGGAAGAAAGCAATGCGCACACACATATCAGTGACCACGTTACTGTGGTTACAATTATTTCTGATGCACAAAACCCAAGCTATGACTTAGACAACACCACAACAACAGCAACAGAAATAAAGCTCAGCTCTGTCTTGTAAGTGCATGAGCTATCATTGATTTATTTCCTCTGTGTGTAACTGTCGTTAGTGCCAACATGCAGGCATTTCCCACTTTTCTTCTAGCATGGATCATCATATCAACCCGTAGAGCCAGTTAAAGGTGAGAGCATCAGTTCAAAAACCACATTCAGAAGGAGAAAACCAACACACAGCTGGTAAACACACCTGCCGAAGTGTAACCTGTCCTCTAATGACTCGGTCATGCTCGCAGTGACACTCTGTTAACCCTTGTTGTCCCGAGCAGGTGCTTCAGTTTTTAAAAACGGCTGATTTTTAAACGGAATCTGGGACCCCGGACAGATGCTATCAGCACCAGGAGCTGACTTAAACTTTCCTGTGAATATTCGCTTAAATTAAACCCGAGCAGGTGTGTGGAGGGTGAACACCTGCCGCAGAGCTCCTCGTGTCAGACATGCGTTTTTTCAGTTTTAGTTTTTTGCGGGGGGGTTTTTTGGTCTTTATTTCAGTCAGTGCGGATTCTTGGCGCGCAGCAGCTTCCAGTTAGCCGCTAACAGGCTGAGCCCTAACCCGCAGCTTTAACACTCTGTACCGCTAAACCCGGGTTACCTGGTCAGGTAGCTGAGCTCAAACAGACCGCAGGTGACTTTGAAAACTGAAGCAGCCGTTAACGATCACCGGCGGAAAGCTGCAGCTAGCCGCCGCCTGCTAACACCGCCGTTAGCTGCGACAACGTTCACTAAGCGGAGCTTTTACCCCCGGGTACACAGACACAGCGGGCCCGCACACAGGTCACTGCACATCCGGAGCCCCACAGCCCGACAGCGGGCAGGAAAACCCAACCAAAGCTCACCTGCTCCTGAAACAGCGCGCGAGCCGCGGATCACCTGTCACCTCCTTGTTTTTGATTTTGTGATGGCGGTTTCTCCGGGAGGCGGAGAGTACTGCGGCGGCTGCCACTGATTGGACCGCTTCCATATGACGTAAAACGTCTTCGCGTCTTTAAAGCCAGAGTGAACCCGCTTGATGTTGCATTGCTGCCCCCTCTGTTCACACTGTGGAACTGCAGGCGTGTAAAAACGAAACATCAAAAATGAACCCAAAAAATAAAAAAGTACAAACTGAGTGTGAAAAACATTTCAGAACAGAAATCAAAACAAAAACAACAAAACATAAGAAATACAAAACTAACCACATTTAATAAAAATATGCAGGAAATTTGGGAGGTCTGTTAGTGAACTTGTTGACCTCCAATATCATAATTACTGAAAGTACTAAAAAGATCATTATAAAATAAACTCACACAGACAAACCTGCTTTGGAAATCAGCTGAAACTAAACTGACTTTAAAACGGACTAGTTAATTAGCTGAAAAAACTAATTTAGGCTTTCTTCCCTCCCCTGCACGGTGCTGCACTTTTCATTCGTTGTCTCTCTTTTTAAATGAGGTATGTGAAAAATGAAAATGAACTTGCTTTAAATGTTTTGAGTGAAATTAAAACTACAACAGCTCTGATGATAATAATGAGAACTAACGTAGCAGGACACAGAGTTTCTGAATGTTTGTAGTAGGAGCAGTACCTGGTAGCTACACTCCGTTCAGGTGTTGTACCTGAAATCTGGTCCCGGGGGACCGCTGTCACCTTCCACATCTGTCAGCTGTGACAGATGTGGAAGGTGACAGCCTTGTTTCTGTGATCAGCCATCAGCACTGTGCCAGCAGCTGTGGATCATGAAGTCCCACAGGATCAGAGCTCTGCCCTCACTCTTTTTATATTAAATTACATGAAACTAGAAATAAATTCAGACTAAAGGGGCTAACCCTCACCCTTTAGTCTGTCTGCTCTCAGAGGTTTGGACTCTGCTGTACATGAATTTAAGCCACCAGCTTTAGTTTCACTCAGACTTCATGGACTCTCCATCTAAATCCAAACTGCAGAATAAACCAACACACACATACAACAGGAGCCACATGCTGGACACCGCAGGCAGAGCAACTGAACAAAAACAGGCTTTAAAAGCTGATCTTAATATATCCAACAGGTAAGAAACAAAAAAGCCAAAGCTGGAGGAAACGAAGGCAGCAGGAAGGTGTTTAAAATGATTTATTCTTTCAAACTAACAGCCTTTCAGAGAGCTGACAGCTGATCTCAGAGCTGTGGAGATCAGCTTCCTGCTCATTAAGAGACATTTCTGCAGCTGCAGGAGCAGTCCTGTCATTTTAAATGAAATGAAGGTTTATGACAGCTTTCCTGGTTTGCTGACGTGGAAGGTGAACCCGCCCACATATCAGTTGTTTTTATCCGTATTTACCTGAGAGCTGCAAACCTTTCCTCAGCCATAAAGAGCCCAAACATCAGCGTCACCGGGTCACGCGACATCTGAGAACACAGGACTGACACACCGGAAGGGGCGGAGCACAGGTGAGGACGGTCAGGGCGAGGCTGATGACCGCACAGGAGGGAAAACACGGGAAGTAAAGCTCAAAGGACACGCAACAGAAAAGTGACCTTCAAAGTAAAACAGGAAGTCGCCAAAAGACAAACAGGGAAGGCGGAGGAACAGACGCAAAGAGGCAGAAAGCCGCCCACACGGGCACCGAAAGGCCACAGAAACTGAACAGGAGTCCACATTACTACAGTGATAAACGAGACTCGTGCCAGATGCACAGAAAACCCTGTTACTGTAAACCTGCTTCCCTCCTGGAGGCAGCTGGAAGATAAATGAATGAATCTGTGCAGAACACGTGTCGTCCTTCCTCTGGGTCACAGTCTGACTAAACTCATATGTTCACGTGGTTCCTGGTCCCACCGAGCCAGTCCTGACCGTGTTTTCTGTCAGCAGTAACAAAGTCCATCATGTTTGAGGACGACGTCAGACTCTTCCTGTGAATCTATCACAAAGTTCAGAGAGAATATGGTCATGTGATCATGTGGTTTTGCTGCTGTGCACCATCAGCCGTCAGCTTTGATCCTGCTGTTCACAGAGACGTCCTCTGCCTTTCTGAGGGTAACGTGGAGTCTTACAGCATGGAAGCTGGACAGAGCGTGTCTCTGCAACCACCACCACCCACCCTCAGCTCGTTAGTGTTCGGCCTGCAGCAGGACAGCACGGGCTTGTCATCTCACACACATTTTCAGGATTCATACTGACACACAAATATCTGCAGAGCTTCTGAACAGCTTCACCTCTGACTGTCTGATGGCCTAATGAGCCTGGGGGCAGCAGCAGGAGCGGGTCAGGGTCAGGAGGTCAGGAGCCAGAAGAACATCCAAACATGTCCATGCGTCTCTGCAGGAATCACAGCAGGGAGAAAACCCTTCTGCGTTCATTATGTGCCCGTCCTTCTCACGTGATGAGCGGTGTAGTATTACACAGAAATTATTTTAAATTCAAGCTCGAACAAAGTGAAGTGAGCTCTTACAGAGAGGAGCTTTAAGAGCTGGATTCAGGCTGAGGGTCTGGGTTCAGGAGGATTACTCTGTGCTGAACTCCATCAGCTACGCAAAGATACTCTATTAGAGTCCCAGAATAAACGGGAATCATTCACCATCAAAGAGCAGCAGGTTTGGAAGCTGTGGAAATAAAAACTCCTGCATTTGTTTAAAGTTTATGCTGTAATCTGACAGGTTGTGTGTCTTTTCCAAGCCGGACACACGGTGGCGCTGTGGGAGCAGGGTCTGTTACTCTGACAAAAAGTTATTTTCAATTTCAGTCACACTGTTGCCTAGCAACAGCAGCAGCATCTCAGAGAGAGGAGGGCATCCTGCAGTGAAGTATGGAGGGCGATTAATGCCACACACGTCTGCACTGAAACCCATTCATCACATGACCTATCGCTTTATGATCCCTCTCAGTTTCACTCTCTGGATGTTTCTCTTCATCTTTATGGAGAGATGTGGTGATCCTCCATCTGTTTCTGTCTGACTGACGGACACACTGAAGCAGTGGGCACAGTAAACTTGGAGTTTTGGAGCAGCCTCTGAGGTTGTTGCCCATTCTCCACCTCATACCGCCAAGTGTCACTAATCGCCCTCCATAGCTTCCAGCCTCCTTTTTAAAACCACACCGCGAATCACAGAGAGCAGAGAGCTGAAGGGAGCCTCTGGAGCTGCTGCCTCCTGCTCAGACCTCCTCTCTGACCCGCCTCAGCCTCTCCTGGATCCCTGAAACCACCTGGACTCATCATCTGCTGCTCTGTCAGCATGTGAGGAAATGTGGAGTTATCATCTCATCATTTAGAGCAGGTGAGGCCGTCAGCTGACGCTTTTTTACTGAAGCAGCTCTCCTTAATGTGAAAAGTAATTCTCTCTGACTGTGAACACACTTCAGTGAACATTTAGCTGGTTTTTGGATGTAAAATAATAGAAGTCATGAAGTCTTTCCTTGATTTAAGATATTAAACTGAGATTAAATGATTTTTCTAAAACATCCAAACTGTCCCAGTTCACATTCAGAGGATTTTATTTGTCTTACCTTTAAAACTAAAAAATCCTACAAGCTAAAGTCCTCATGAAATTCAAAAACAAGAAACAGAAGAGAATAAAGTAAAAGTGGGGTGTGTGCTTTGTTTTTAGATTTAAACCGTGTTGTTTTTAATTATCTGGGGAAATGTGAACTGGGGTCTGTTCGTATTCACTGTGGAGTCCCTGAGGAAAAGGTGCCATGTTCTGCTGTTGGTTTGATAATCATCATCACCATCATCACCATCAGGTGAAAAGCTTTTCCTCAGCACATCGGTCTGACTTGACAGATTCAATCAGATGCTTTGTCTTTATTTGTGAAATAAAAGCGTCATTCATTCATTCATTCATTCATTCATGTCACACGCACACGTTTCCTCCAGCTGTGACCTTTTGTGCGACCGCACACGCTGAATGTTTTTGCATATTAAATCCTCTCTTCGCTTCGTGTTCTTTCTGTTTTCCGTCTCAGGGCAGAATTCCTCCAACCTTTAAGAAAATGTGTGAAAAGGTTTTTAAAGGTGCTGATTGGTGAAAGAAAATCCACTCAGAAACAGGAGGAAACACAGGAAGGCATTAGTTCAGTGTTTTCTCATCTTCTAACAACTAAAAGCTTTTCCATGAAACACTGCTTTGATGTCTCTGTGAACTCTAAAATTTGATAAGTTGGCTTCACCTGAAAAAATATGCAGAGAGGATTGAGAAGCCTCAGTTTGAGAGGGCTGAGTTACTTGTTTGAGCGTGCAGTACCTAAGAAGGATGAGTCCCACTGACTTAATATAACAGTACACCAAAGCAAAAGAGCTGTAATTTGAAGTTAAATGTACTTTATGTAACTGCAGTTTAGGACATTTTATAACAGATAAACTCAGGAAATGAATGGCTTAGATGTTTGTTGTGGCACATCTATGCCCCATGCACACACTGTGCAGGAACACTGTTTCATTAAACTGTGCGGCGTGTGGGACACTGTCTGTTAGCATGACCCACGCACCGCACGGTTACAGGAACTCTGCTTTTCTTAATATTTTAGCACAAACCCTGAGCATGTTCACCGACTGTGAGTCCTTACTCTTTGCAGGAGTCTCAGTTACTGCGTCTAAACCTTTGCACACAAGCATTCAACCATTCAAACATAGTTAAGGCCAATCTGAGCTGCTTTAAGCTAATCGGAGTGCTCAGGCAGCCCGGCTGTTTATGCTTCTGTGAAATTTGGTCTTTTTTCATAGTTTGGAGCCAAGCACCACCGTCTATCAAACATGTGACGTCCTTACACAACTAGACTTTCATTCATTTCTGCTTTCTTATATTAGTTTTTAAATGTATGATACACCCAAAGACAGGAAGAGAGTCACTAAGAGCACGGTGACTGTAGAGCTGACACTAAAGACCAGTCAGCTGCAGAAGACCCTACCAGATATTACAGCTTTCACAGTAAAGGTCAAAGGTTAAAGGCTAAAAGCAGATCAGAGCTGCAGTCATTTTAGTTAATTATGCTATACATTTATAATTATTAATGTATTTTAATTAATGCATCTCTTATATGTATTGTATTTCTGTATTTTCCACAGTTATGTGTATTGATTGTAGTCTTTATCCGTAGTGCGATGCAGTTTTATGTATTACTGTAAAACTTAATTTGTGTATTTAAAGCTCGATTAGTGACAAAGATGAGAAACTGGGAAGAGCTCTAAACTCTGTGAAGCTCATCAGTTTCATGCTCTGAAACGTGTTCATAGTCCCTGTTAAATATAACCTGATAATAACACTAATAACACTGGAAACCTCCCCACACAGCCACAAGCACCAAAGTCTAAACACAACACAACTAAAACAATGATCACAACACACTGAAATAACTGTTTAACATTAACACTCCCATGAGTCTTTGCACTTGCAGAGTTGTTCCTTACTTAGAAAAATCAGGTGCAAATTACTCACTGAAACAAGTTTGCACAGCTGTGCGCCTCAGTATGTGGGCAAAAAGTACTCCGAACTCAATACCAGTGAGTAAACGTCAAAAACTAGTATAAGTTAAGCTAACGGGGACATTGTTTGGGTTTACATTGAATCTGCAGTTTGCTCTGAATACTCAAAAAGAAAAACCGTTATGCAAGCGATTATCAGAAAAACATTTCCACATCTAAATAAAATACAAATAAAAATCTTCTTCAGTAAACAGGAGGCGTGCAGGTCACATGACTGAGGTCTGTAGGTGTTCACAGATGATTTCACCAGCTGTCGAACACGTTTGGAACAATAAATGTGATTTGAAGAGCGGTTCAAACGTCTTCACACTTTGTGCTGCAATAATCAAAGGAGGAGGAAGTGTAAACTCCTTCAGTGCACGCTTTTAAAAGCAGATTTTGACCGCTGAGCACTGGATAACTTCTATAAATCGGACCTGTGAAATTACTGTCGTTTTAATCAGGCGTGTTCTGGTTTTGTGCTGTTTGTCGCAGTTGCAGAGGCTCACGTGGAGGATTTCTATCCGGGAGCAGAAACATTAGCTTGTAATCGTGCTGATTTGGTTTTTATGAACTTCGGTCCTGGAGTTAATTTTATGAAAAGTGAACACTTTAAAGGTTTTCTTCACCTCGGGGACGTGGAAGTCCCAGGTCTAATTTTACTGGAGGTGACCTCATGTAAATTGCGTTGGATATCTCTGAGACAGCATCAGCGAATAGAAAACTCGGTCTGTGCTGCCATGATGAGTCCTGAGAGTGTAAAACCTGCACTAAGTTTGTGAGATTACAGGTAACAAACTGCACCTGTGCTGTTCCACCTGTTTGTTACCTGCTCATTGTCCCTGCTCTTGCTCTTTTTTGGTTTGTAAAACCTCCCACCACTAGGGGGAGCAGTACTGCTGCCAATTAGGCCTTAGTGAGATAATTTAGAGCTCACCTGACACAGGTGTAGCTGCCTGAGACGGCAGCACTGCATGGTTCTTTGTATTTTGTGGGATGAAATTAGACTTTTTGACTCCTTTTCGGTTACCATCGATTGCTCTTTGCCATCACAGCCGCGCACTGATTCGCCCTGCTTAGTAAATCTGACCCAAAACTCCCAATCGTGGGATCGTTAGCTGCTGCTAACACATCTGATATGAACTCTGGGCCCTGACAGCAGCTCACTGATAAAATAAATATGTGCACAGATCATCAGACCTCGCTCCTGCAGAGCTTTCAGCTCGTGGACAGCACCTCGGTCTCTCCTCAAACAGCCTCGTGTAAAATTCAGAGAGTAAGAGTAAGAGTTAGACAGAGACACCTAGCAAAAGGAATGAATGATCACAGGAAGACTCACATCACAGCCATTAATTAGGTACGCCCACTGAAATATTTAAATACAGCAGAGATCTGCTACAAGTAGGGCACAGCTGGAGGCTTCGTCTCTCTCCTCAGCTTTCTCCACTCCTCTTTCAGTCTGTTTCTGTTTCTCTTTGATTCATTCATGCTGCTCTGCGAGCTGCAGCAAAAACCTGAGGAGAGGCAAGGGGCGGAGTCACCAAACTTTAAGAGATAGTATTTGAAGGAGCTTGTGTGCATGCACTGAATGTCTAACTTCATGTTGGGTTTTGAGTCTCCACTTTAATTAAACATAATTATTTCACATGAAAATGAGTCGTGAACTGTTGCTGCTGTCGTTGTGGCATCCTTAGTGTTTTACACTATTTAAATTGTGGGGCTTAAGGCAGTATTTATGCAGGCCACACCCCTAATAATGCAAACTTTAAACAATTGAAACAGGTGAGTTATAAAAAGAATTCACTCCTCGAACAGTTGTTATGTTTGTCTCTGACTCCAATATGAGCCTCAGGAGGCACAGCTAAACAGTCTCCCTCCACTCCAATATATAAAAATATATCATCTGCATATTGTGACACTTCTTCTTCCCATTCATCTTTTCCAAGTCCTCCTTTCTATTTTTTGTAACAAAAGTCTGATTATTTTTTTTTATGAAGGGGGAAATTAGCTATAGAGACCAAAACTGTTTTTGTATGTCAGCTTCCCTCTGTGACATTCAGGAAACAAAAACCGGGTCGCTGTAGGTCGAACAACTTTAAATACCCATAACATGTCAGTGTGTAAAAAAAACCCAAATACGTCTGCCCCCTATTGGCAGAAATATAACAGCATTGTTTCTTCTCACCTCTCTTCTGCTCCTCCAGCTCCACCCTCCTCCAACATGAGCCTCCCCTCCAGCTCGGTGGCGGGTCCGGGGTCGGAGGTCTGCAGCGACACCGCCTCTCTGGTCTCTCTGGAGTCGAGCGTTTTCTTCAGCGAGACAACAGCATCCTGCGTCAGAGACCCGCTCGACTTCTTCATCATCAACGTCGGGGGGAGTCGCTATGTGCTGTCGCAGGAGCTGCTGGCGTCTTATCCGGAGACCCGGCTGGGGAAGCTGGCCTGCTGCAGCCAAGACTCGGCGCTGGAGCTCTGCGATGACGCCGACTTCCTGGAGAACGAGTTCTTCTTTGACAGAAACTCCCAAACCTTCCAGTAGGTGGTGCCTTTTTCTTCTCTCTGAGGTGTCGTGAGGCACATTAAAAATATTTCTTACTAATCCTTGTCTGAGTAGATTAAACTCTGTTCGGACTCGTCTCCAGCTCTGTATTTTAATTCTTGGACTCCATTAGAGTAGCTTTGCATAACACTTAAAAGTTATCCTTATTTATCTTAAACAACTCCTCAGGGGAAACAAGCTGGTTTAGCTCCTGTCTCTTTAAGGACTCCCTCCATAAACGCCCACCTTCTTCTGACTGGCCAACTTCTGGAAGCCTGTCGAGGGGTCAGTGCTTGTTAGCTGTACTGTCTGCATTTGGTGGATGTGCTGTAGACACTGCAGATGATGACAGTTAAAATAAGAAAATAAATTTTTTGTTATACAGCTCCGGAAAAAATGAAGAGACCACTGCAAAATGATCAGTTTCTCTGATTTTGCTATTTATAGGTATATGTTTGAGTAAAATGAACATTTTTGTTTTATTCTATAAACTACTGACAACATAACTCCCAAATTCCAAATACAAATATTTTCATTTAGAGCATTTATTTGCAGAAAATGAAAAATGGTCAAAATACCAAAAAATAATGCAAAAAAAACTAAGTTCATATTCATTTTTAAACAACACATTACTAATGTTTTAACTTAGGAAGTGTTCAGAAATCAGTATTTGGTGGAATAACCCTGATTTGCAATCACAGCTT
>VUQI01025708.1:0-10197 GCA_015106735.1 Paratilapia polleni | reverse complement strand
AAAAAAAAAAAAAAAAAAAAAAAAAACAGAAGAGGGGATTTTTTGTTGTTGTTTTGTTTTGTTTTTCCCCACAAAAATAATTCCTGAAAGAGTGGTCCTATTTACTCTGAAGCCTGTTAGAGTATTTATTACTGTACTGCTATCAATGAGATGTTTGTAGAATAAATATGAACTCCAACTAAACACGTTCAGAACTTACACATATAACCACAGCGTTTACAATAACATTGCAAGGTATTTTATTTTAATTAAATTAGTATGCACAGTATTCTCAGTCTCATGTTTTCCTCTTCAGACACAGCTGATCCTAACAATACAACAATTAAACAGTTTCATTTGCCAGAATTAAATCCCCCTTCCATTTCGTGCTGTTTGGCCAGCTGTGCCCTTTAACTTCAATAGTTCATATGAAATATTCTCATATTTCTACAGCAGAAAATAATGTCAGTTTAAAACGCAATATTTAATTATTCCACTACAGTAAATTTCTAAGAAAACAGCCTGCTTTGATGATGGACTTCTTTGTTCTTACATCAGCAGCAAATTCCTGTTTATGGCAAACTATAGCCAAGGTATGCCATTCATTAAAAAACTCACAATTTGCACACTAAAGCATCATCAAGGTCTGAAGTTTATTCGGATCACATTTGAGGTGGATGTAGTCACTCTGTGAGGACGAGTACACCAAAATATAAAACGTCTCATTTTCTCTTCCCAGTAGGTGACGCTGTAACTGTTGCAGAATGGTGGTATACAGGTGTGTTGAGACCCAGACTCTCATCAAACATGTGCATCATACTAAATGTTGAAATGTGATTTTTGTACTAAATTGCCTATTAAACTTCGGTCCTGTCATACTGATTTATGAAAAATTATTTCAGCACCCACAGTGGTACACTGTGTACTAACAGTGTTATTTTAAGTAAAAGAAAATCTGTTTAAGGAAGACTGGATAAACAGATATGGACAATTAAGATGATAATAGTCATATGTAAGAACAATAGTCATCGGGCGGCTGTGGCTCAGGAAGTAGAGCGAGTTGTCTACTAATCGGAAGGTCAGTGGTTCGATCCCTGGCTCCCCTAGTCTGCATGCCGAAGTATCCTTGGGCAAGATACTGAACCCCATGTTGCCCCTGATGCATTCGTGTGAGTGTGTGTGAATGTTAGTAAGCACTTAAGTGTAGATAAAAGTGCTGTATGAATGTATGTGTGACTGGGTGAATGTGGCCTGTAGTGTAAAGCGCTTTGAGTACACAGAAACTGAGTAGAAAAGCGCTATATAAGTACCAGTCCATTTACCATGTTTAAACCTGAAGCGTATATGTTGAAATGCTCTTAGACTATGTGGATTTTTTATACAAAAACTACCAAAATACATGTCTGAAGCACAATCTGGTAAACACAGTGCACTCTGGTTTAACAAGGAGGACCCATCTATAAAAATATTAATTCCAAAATATGAAAAACAGAAAGAGGTGCATTTTAAAACTGGAAACAAAATCGATCTCTCGTACAGACAAGTTTCATGTTATGTTCATATGCAACATACATGTGGAGACAACAAAGCATCTGACATGATCCGCAGCTTATGGAAATCTTTCCACCAATGGCAGAACTCCAAATGCATAAATACAGACCTCTTCTCTGTCATCAGTTTCCAGTTTGTGTTAATATGGCACACACCAAAAAACAGATGGAATTTCTGGTTAACAGTATCGTCATCATAACAAATATAATTAACATTAATGTCCTTTGCAATATCATCTCCACTGTGGATAATGAAAGTATGAACTCCTTCTATTTCACAGATGTATAAAAAGGGTCAAAATTCCCAAGCCAGAAAACTCAGTACTTACATCTAAATATGATTTATTTTAGCCCTTTGCTTTGTTCCCATGATTTGTGAGACTGGTATCCACACCCTCTGTAACTGGATGCTCTTATTTTGTTTTTTAAAGATTTTAAAGTTTGATTTTTTTTTTCTTGTTTTACTAATTTCTTAGTAATTAATGAACTTCTCCTTATAGGAAAAGTTCATTAATTATTAAATTAACTTTTCCTATAAGGAAAAGTTCATTAACTTGCCTTAAACTGTGAAAATCCCTGTAGTGAAAAGTGTGGTTCTGTCTAGAATTGAAATTCAAGTGATTTTGTTCTTGTAGCTCTCTCTGAAAGGGTCATGGGCAACAGACAATGAAACAGACTGTAATGAACAGGGCACAAAACCACACTACACTGCCATGCTAGAAAAAAGCATCTGTGTGGTATTTTAAGCTACCATTTCTATAACTTATCACTGACATACTGGGTAAGACTCGTGTTAACTAGTTAAAAACATATAAAATGTACATGCTTTGTGGCAGATAAGCTAGTCCTGGGAAGAGCACTAGAAGGTTACAGGTCCTCCTACCAACGAGCCACCGAGAGTGAGAGAGAGAGAGAGAGAGAGAGATTGACCCAGAGCATATCTCAGCTCACCTTATTTCCAGACTTTGCTGATCGTATCAGAATAAGTCTTTGCTTCTTCTTGAAAGGGCTCTTTAATTCATGACATTTATCATAGTTTTCCAGGTCAAGCCTCTCCAAGCAGTTCTGCAGGTCCTGCAACACAAAGTTTTGGTATTTAAAAATTTGTGCATCTAATTTAAGGATCCAAGAGAGCAAATGTATTATCTCTATGATTATCCATGGTTTAATAAAAATATAATAAAACTACAATATTGACATAATATCAGAAATCCCATATACAGTGTGTAGAAACTTCACATACCTCATTTTCATACACCACAATCTCTGTCTTCTCCACATGGATGTAGCGATCTTTATAGCTTGCCAACAGTCTGCCAGGGGCCTTCTTCAACCAGCCAGTCTTACTCAGGAACTTAGGCTCTTTATGCTGGGCTGGGTCCTCTTTTGCACCCTGTATTCACAGAGAGGAAGGAAGTCACACTCAAAATACACCCAGTCTACTAGCAGAATGCAGATAGTTATATTTACTTTCAGTTCATCATTGTTATAAATTACAGTCACATGATATACCTGTACAAGAAAATGAATTCTCTTGTGCACATTTTCACCAAGTTGTAATCCAAAATGATCAACAACTAAAATGTGCATTAGCATAAGAATCACACATGTTAATTTAGACAGCACGTAAAGGTCATATCAAGTAGTGTTCCTGTTATTTGTCACCCACCACCAACAACCTATAGAAAAGACTGCCACGACACACAAGCCTGGATTCACCAATGTGATAAAACTGCTGCTTTTCTGGGGTTGAGACTTCAGCTTCACTGCAGTGTGTGTTGCTAGCTGGATTAATTTGTTCAAGAGTCTCTGAGAAAGCATCTGAGGGCAACATATAAATACATATGCAACAGATGTTTCCTCTTTTACGTTATAAAATACTTTATTAAAAGTGTCATGTTTGAAATCAAATAACATCTTTTACAATGAACTAGGGAACTGTGAGCAATCATTTCCTAAATTTTAGCAGAAGTTGGTCCCAACTACTTCTGAGACATTTGCTTCGTTGTTGTAGCTAATTCAAAGGCAGTTATACCTGTAAGGTCGAGTCAAGGTTAACCCAACTTGGGTGTTAACTTGGGTACACATTTTGGTGTTAGAGAAGGGAAACCGAGTGGCAGGTGATATAAATATAAGTGCTGTAAACAGAACTGTAATCTCAATTTACTAAAATAAGTAGCAAAGTGGGACCATGCTGGAGGCCATTCTAAGGGCCTGCAATGTGGGTGGAACCTTTCTGGAGGGGGCTGGAGGCTGGTGATGAAAGGGTCACCATACGCTGTAACTGAAAAAGGCACCTTGGCTGGTTAGGGCTTTTATATATGAAGCTTATGTTCAATAAGGAAGATCTGTAATCACTCATCTGCCTGCTTCCTGGGTGTTCGGTTGCTAGTCTGTTCTATACGACTCTTCTACTTTCCCACGCTGTCAAACTGTCAATACTGACATCATTACTCTTGTCCATCCATTCTCTTGCCCGCCTTCAGCGAGCCAGTCAGCCTCCAACCAGTGTGCTTTAAATCTCAGTGCTCTTCTGTCATTCTGTCTTTCAGACTCTCATTTGTGCAACCCGCCTCCTCCCCATCTCCACCTTACTCTGGTCACTCAGAACCCATCCAAGCCTCCATCTCCATCTTCACCATCACCAGTGTCTAGACTCCGGGGGTCCTGTCCTAAATCCTATCACTGCTGGGATTCCATTCTGCCAAATAGATTCATTATTTTCTGTATCACAATAAATGATGTTCAGTTCTTCCAAATGATCTCTCCTTATTGAAATAATTAGATAAGTAACAGACTAATAAAACAGTAGAATTTTACAGCAGATCAGTGTCCCTGTCTGAGGCTGCTTCTGTCCCAGGTCTCTTTCTGTTAAAATTTTGTTTTTCCACCCCACTATTGCCATGTGCTTGCTCACTGGGGATAAACTGTTCATTAAAGTTCTCTCGCTAATATTACACTGATATAATATTACCTTACAATAAAAAGCAAGCACCTTCAGATGACTGTTGTGAACTGGTGTTATAAGGTGTGGTCAAAAAGCTCCAGGAATTAGTGTGTAAAAAAAGTCAGTGATTGTTCAAAATGATTTTCAGAAACTGGACACAGGGAGATGCAAATTGGCAAGGCAGATGGTGAGCAAAGATCCAAAAAATTCCTCTCTGGACTGTTTATGGAATTTTCTTTTTTGCCTGCACCCTCCTGGACTGTCATGCTAATCTTCTGTTTATGACCTTGACCTCTTTTGCAATAAAAATTTAATTTTGTACTTTAACTGTGTTCTCCAATGGCTCCATACTGTAGCAGTTTATTTGCCTGACGTGTCAAAGGTCCCTGGTTTGGGACCAGGGACCATGAGACAACAATCCCTTTGGGGTTGTGTCAAGAAAGGTATCTGGTGCAAAAATCTGCCAAATCAAATATGTGAGACTATTTGCTGTGCCAAGCCCTTGTTTTCCTTTTAAGGGAGCAGCCAAAAGAAGCTTCTTCTACTTTAACTCTGCTCCCCCTGTGACCAGCATTTGGGTCCTCCTACTGTGTCATTTTAACACAGTATAATCTGGCCAGCCATGGACCTTGCTCAACTCCTTGTCTCCTGTGCTGCTCAGCTCCTCATACTCCCAGCTGCCCAGTGCTCCAGCTTCTCCACCCTGGAAGTTCAGCTGCCCAGTGCTCCAGCTGGCTCAGCATGTGAATTGGTCTGCACCTCCCCTGTTTCTAGGCCTGTTTCTGAACTTCAGTTGATTGATGCCAGGCCCAAGACTGCTGCACAGGGGATCAACGGCTCATCAGTGTCTGTGCTCTCAAGCACCTCTCCCAAGTCACTGCCACCCCAGAAAATGAGTTATTGGTAAATGATAAATGGACTGATTCTTATATAGTACTTTTCTACTCTATTTGAGCACTGAAAGCACTTTATACATCTTGTCTCATTCACCCAATCACACACATTCATACAAGCACTTTCTTCTGTGCCTAAATGCTTTTTATCTAACATTCATGCACATGGGCAGTACGGTGGCGTGGTTGTTAGCACTGTTGCCTGACAGCAAGAAGGTCCTGAGTTCTAATCCACCATCTGGCCGGGGCCTTTCTGTGTGGAGTTTGCATGTTCTCCCCGTGTCTGCGTGGGTTCTCTCCGGGTACTCCAGCTTCCTCCCACAGTCCAAAGACATGCAGTTAGTGATATTAGGTTAATTGATAATTCTAAATTGGCCGTAGGTGTGAATGGTTGTCTGTCTCTCTGTGTTAGCTTTGTGACAGATGCCCTATGGCAGCTGGGATAGGCTCCAGCCCCCACCCGTGACCCTGAATAGGATGAGTGGAAGAAGATGGATGGATTCACGCACATTCACACTCTGATGAACGCATCAGGGGCAATTCCCAGTCCAGTATCTTGCTCAAGGATACTTTGGCACAGCATGGATCAACCCGCCTTCTGATTGGTAGGTGAACCGCTCTAGTGGTATTGCCAGCCACTCTAAAGACTGAGTTACAGTGGGGTTTCTCAGTACCCCCCGTTCCCATTGATGTGCTTGAAGTGCCCCTCCCCCCAGTTCCCATTCCTGTGATTTGGCCAGCCACATCAGTTTCTGTAACTGAAATTGCCTCCCCAGTTCAAGTCAGAGTGTTGGCTTCTCCAGCTCCAGAATCAAAGCTGGAGCTGACTTCTCAAGTTCATCTGCCTGAACCAGCATCTAGGCTAAACCTGCCACCTCCCCTGCACCTGTTCCTGGATGCCTGGTGCCACCTCCCGTGTCTGTTTCTGAGCTGCCTGGCTTTTCTTCTCCATCTGATCCTAAGCCATCTGGGAGCTCCAGCACCTGTTCCTGCTCCAAAGCCATCAGCCATTTGCTAAAGTTTGGTCCGCCATGCTCTCCTTCAGCTCTGCTGTCTCAGTCTGTCCTGCCTGGCAGCCCTTCAGCTTAGGGGTTCCACCTCATCCACCTCCTCGGCCTGTTCCCTGTGCTAGTAAACATGTTTCCTGATATAGAGAAATGGGGGTGTAGCGGTATGCAGATTGCAAGCAGTGAGCAGAAGCTCGGTTCAGAATGATTCTGATTCACTAACATACGCATGGAACAAAATTGGCCATTGTAAACGTTTCATAAATCAGACGGTAATTTTGCATGTGCACTTATTTTTTGCACAGGGTAAGAACATTTCTCCTTAAATTAATTTCACTTACTTTGCCTAAAACTAAATCAAGGACTATAATTTCTTATTTTTTAAGCATGGCATTGGCCCACCATGCCTCATCAGATTAGCTTCAAGCCTCCATGTTACAGTTTTCAAATTTCTGCACTCTAATCGAAGGAAGAAAACCATTCTTTCACAAGAACTGCAGTACAGGGAGAGAAATTATTCTGGGAAAGAAAAAGCCTCGTTACTAAGACCAACCTATGATCAAACATTTCTGTCCTGACAGGTGTGGTCTCCTCCAGAAAGAGAGTGCCTCCATCCACAGAGAACCGGGGGTCACTGATGAGTATTAAAATAATAACATGGTCTTTACAGTCACCAGATCTAAATCCACTTAAAATAACTCAGACTTAGGTCAGGGGATGCTTTAATTTCTCACCCATGTTGACATGGTTGACACATTGGGCCCTTTATTAAAAATATATAGTCTAGTGATATAATCACAAAGACTTGTGCCTCTACAAGTGATAGCACAAAGGACACCGTAATAGTTAAGTCATCAAACAGCTTGCTTGTGTCAGCATGTCCTGCTCGGTCCGGTCTTGACCAATATACTTAATCTCGATTATTCCAGGCAGCTGTATTACACCTCAGAGGTTATCTAAAACATTTCTTGGTACTACATGCTTCAAAGTTGTAAAAGTCCAGTCCCTTAAGAAATCCTTCTGGTTTGAGACTGTTTGCAGTGCACACTTTTAACCATAGAACACTAACTTACATTTTTGTAACACCATCACTACCTGATATAATATACCCCCCCAAAAAATGCTTCTCATCAAAATATATTAAAACACAACAATACATGGCAAATTGAAGTACTCTTCTTTTATTTCCACCTATACAACACCTCATAAAACAGCAGACATAAGACAGCAGCAACACAGTGAAAAACATAACCACAGTCACATGGGTGAAAATCACCCGACGTTAGTGTTGTAGGGTTAAGTAAGCAATACCTGGCTTCAGGTATCTGCTGATGCCGAGTACTGAGGAGGAGACTGGGAATCATTCTGTTATGTTTAAGGCAACATCAGACTCAACTTTAACACTCCATTCCTAACTTTACAAAGTAAAATGTAGTAGATAAATACACGAAAGTGTTAACTCACTTGGCCACAGCTTGTGGTTAAATTAGGAACTACTGCAAAAGCTGCTGGTGTACATGGAGTGAAATACCTCCAAGCTGCTGTCGCTTTGCTGTTAGCTCCCTCCATGCTACATTAGTTCTGCCGCTAGCAACCCATGTGCTGCTGCTAATCCTTGGTGTTTTAAACAACACAGAACTGAATTAAATGGATCAGCTGTAGTTCGACACATTGTCACCAATATCCAATTCAGCTTTTCGTGTCAGGAACGGACCAATATCCAACCAAATATTGTGTCGGTGCATCCCTAATCAATACCATGCTGAAAATGTAAATGTTTCTGAATGGGGAACACTGTGGTAAAGCTGACACTACTTTCTAAATGTAGGCCTATTTTAAAGTGAGTTTTTGAATGCAGGCTGCAGATAGTCTGAATGGGTTCAGACAACATTTAATGTTGAAATATTTACACATTTTGAAAAAAAATCCTTAAATGCTGTTGAGCAACATGTAAAATAGACATGTAAAAGTTTAAAGTCAGCAACACTTTTTCAGCTGCCAATCACCTTATTTATTATGTTGGGTTAGGCTAAGTCTGAGGTCATTTAACAGTTTTTCCACTTTCACTGTAACTCCAAGTGTCTCTCAGCTTGGTAAATAGCAGTGCAGCAGCAAAGGAAGGAGCGCTGAGCAGGAAGAAAAGACGTGCCAGATGATTAGAAGGGCAAAAATTAAAA
The DNA here is from genome assembly GCA_015106735.1 of Paratilapia polleni. Classification (NCBI taxonomy): domain Eukaryota; kingdom Metazoa; phylum Chordata; class Actinopteri; order Cichliformes; family Cichlidae; genus Paratilapia; species Paratilapia polleni. The sequence goes on along the minus strand of VUQI01025708.1, from coordinate 1,644 downwards.
GTTACTCCTTCAAAACAAAATGATAGCACAACTACAATACTCACTGGTGGTACTGGGTGGAAGTACAACATAGGGCAGACCAAACCCTTGCAACATAGCAGCAGTAAGATGTTTCCATTACTCAAGCCTCAGCTGACTGCTATAGCACCGCACTGTGATGTCAGATGGTAAGTTACAGGGCTCCAATTTTGGACTCACACAGGAAGTCTGCTCAGTCATGAACTAAGACCTAAAACAGCCCACAGATATTTATGATCTATCACCTCTCTTATCTGTGGTGTTGTGGTGGCTGCTAAAATGGTTCAACAGTCACCTACTATTGCTCCAGTTAAAAGACAAATTATAGTACAGTTATATTTTGACAGTATTCTAAGCTAAGGTATCTCATGCAAACTGGGTCCTAAAAGAGGATCAGAAAACAGAGCAGGAGCTTTTGGGGAAGAGGCACCTTTAGGTCACAGTGTACCTGGCATTCATATAGCCACTGACGTGCCCAGCTTAAACTTACAAGCCTCGGTGTCACTCACACTTTAACCCCCAGTAAGGTGTTACAGGTTAAACTGGGAGAGGATAGTGGGGTTCATTTTGCTGGTATCATTAACCTGTTATTAGCAAATCAGCTAGCCAGTCAGTACAGGTGTCTACCACTTGTCTGACAAATGATGCTACCTGTGTAAAAGCCGAGCTGATAAACAATAAAGGGGTTTTGTTTGTTTTTTTAATTAAAAGTGGGCAAATTTAAAGATGGGCTGCTTCATTGTATAACCCATTGTGTTTTGGTTTATTGCCACCAGTGTTGTCACAGCCAAATGTGCCGCAATCAACAAGGGAGGTTCCACACAGAACGCTGGCATGGCTCACCGGGTCGAGCAGACAGCCCGGGTTTGAATCCGCCCTGAGGCCATTTACTGCGTGTCTTCCCCTGCTCTCTGCTCTCTCTCCCACTTTCTGTCTCAATAAGGGCTAAATAGGCCCCCCATCAGAAATCAATGCAGTCACTACTACACATACTCATCACTCATTGTGTTGTTGTACAGTGTTATTTATTAAATACATTTAAAATCCTTCTCCTCACATACAAAGTCTTAAAAAATCAGGCCCCATCATATCTTAAAGACCTCATAGTACCATATTATCCCAATAGAGCACTTCGCTCTCAGACTGCAGGCTTACTTGTGGTTCCTAGGGTATTTAAAAGTAGAATGGGAGGCAGAGCCTTCAGCTTTCAGGCCCCTCTCCTGTGGAACCAGCTCCCACTTTGGATTCAGGAGACAGACACCCTCTCTACTTTTAAGATTAGGCTTAAAACTTTCCTTTTTGATAGAGCTTATAGTTAGGGCTGGATCAGGTGACCCTGAACCATCCCTTAGTTAAGCTGCAATAGCCCTAGGCTGCTGGGGGCTTCCCATGATCCACTGAGCACTTCCTCTTCCTCACTTATATTAACCCTGTCTCTCTCCCATAGGTGTGTCTTTTTGTCCTGTCTCCCTCTGCTCTCTTCTGTTTCTCCTCACCCCTAACCGGTCGCGGCAGATGGCTGCCCCTCCCTGAGCCTGGTTCTGCTGGAGGTTTCTTCCTGTTAAAAGGGAGTTTTTCCTTCCCACTGTTGCCAAGTGCTTGCTCATAGGGGGTCGTCTGATTGTT